>JAPDSC010010113.1:5887-18482 GCA_026290005.1 Latrodectus geometricus | reverse complement strand
TTGCATGTATATTTATATTTATAAATAATAATGAAGCAGTATAGAAAAGCTTTGAGTTATGAAATTTTATTGATAAGAATAAAATATATTTTAATTTCATGTGAAGATTTATTAATTTATAATATCATGAATATTTCACATTTATTTTATTGAATAAACTAAAATGAATTAATAGAGAAATTGTCAAAAATTATAATAATATTTGTGTAAGCAAAATAAGTTTAATATTTAATTTTTTAAACAGCTGAATGCATTACAATTTTGAGTTATTCCAAGAAATAATTTATATTATATAATAATACTATCTGTGAATTTATGTCGTATTTCTTTTTATATTTGTGAAATCTGTTGTATATTCAGCAGATTCAAAATTTCATTGGTTGAAAGAAAGAATGACGTCAAACAACTAGGTCATAGTTTCCTCCCATTATTTCGTAGGTGAATTCTCGGTAAATTCGCTCTGCTAGGTGTTTCCGGTGAATTCGCCGATAGTTTGCGGCTGGCCTTATTGATTCAACTGAACCCATAAGTTAAAAAGTCTGAGCAAGAAAAAAAGCTTTGGAGCGCTGAAGCAACATCTTAAAAATAGGAAATAACTACAGCAGAAAATGAATTTTTGTACATGAATCATGAAATCTCAAGAAAAGTGAATCTGCAAAAAATGAAAAGTAATATATTGAGTGACTGCATCATGACGAAGAGCTATGAAATGAATGCTTGCATCAAATTTGTAAATCTTTGCTTTTTACGTTCCTATTTCTTTTGTTAAACTAAAAATTTATCACAAGAACATTCCGAAAAAATATAATATCAACTATTATTTTAATTTATTTTATTGTTTCCTCAACAAAATAATGCAAAAAATTTATTCAGTGATAGGCTTAAAAATGCTAAAGGACAACACCTATTAAAATTTATTTCTTCCCCTTTAAAATAAAATAAAATTTATTTTTGAAATTTGTGATATATTTAATTTTTATTTTATAAACAATTATATTTATGCAATAAGCCACCCAACCTGTCTAGTGGTTAGCGTAACTGACTACGGATGGGGAGGACCAGGGTTCGTATCCCGGCTCGGGCATGGATGTACTTTCTCTTTCTCTCTTTGTGTTTCTTATCCTTTCCCCAGACGATGGATGAATGTGGCTCGCCCTAAAAACGGTTTTGTGGTGGTGTGGCATGGGCGATGCTACTTGTAACTTCGTGACTTGGTTCACAGGTGCCCAATAGGTAACGATAAAATGAGAAGCAGTTTCCGACCTTGTTGCGGCAAATGGGCTAATGGTACTTACTTGCGCAAGGGTACCCGCCATTAGAAACAAAAAATAATATTTATACAGTAAAGATTAATTGTACCACTTATACATTTTGAGCATCAGGCTTCTTACTTTTCTAACAAATTTTTCATATTTAAATAACATATTATATATATATATATATATATATATATATATATATATATATATATATAGCAATGCAACTGATAGTCTAAATAATGTATTCCCAAAAATACATAAAATTTAAGATACTTTCTCTCTTCGACAGTAAAGCACCACTAAAAATTCGGTAATTCGGTATTAAGTGAATTAATACCCATAAAAGCAATGATGAAACTGAAAGTGAAAATTGTCTTGAAATTTAACTGAAGTAGACAATAGTATCAAAATTATTGACATACCATAGCCAAAACTACATCTCCAACATTTTCTTCAAAAACACTCGTTAAACTAATGGAAAATTTATGAAATATAGCAGAACAAGGGCGAATGATCCATGCTCTTCTTCTGAAAATATCCACGTAAAATTTTACTATATCCACCTAGAATTTTTCTATTATACGTAACTCCATTAATTCAATTTCGAACGCAGCTATTTGCATCATGTAAAAAATTCGGTGGAAGTGAAATATTCTTAAATTCATGCGATAAAGAAGATTCACCAGTGCACTACATCGTATATTGCTTCATTACTTCCAAAAACTATTGAAAATCTTCTTTAGACATTTCTTTTCCCCAACGTCTCTTCAAATCTGTATAAATCCTTAGCCCTCCTAAAGCCACATAAGTAACAAAATGAAAGATCCTCATGGTCTTGGGTTTGAAAATGCGCTACTTAACTTTAGTCAAGATCAGATGTCAAAGGAATCCTACTATTTTTATTCAATTATCATATAATGAAAGGAATTCATAAAGTAAGCTTTATCTTCTCCATTTGGAAACAACTCACAAGCGATTCAATAATACATAAACTGTCGATTAGTCGAACAGTTACTAATTTAGTCTCATCAGTGTTTATAATTTGCTATATCTGTTGAGAACTCCCATTACTATCCACAAATGGTAACATCTACTTGCAAATTCGAAATTTTCCCCCAGATTGTTGATTAAGACTGGCAGAAAAGAACCAGTTGAATTCTTTGTCGCTCGCGTGCGCGTTGCACACTCTGATCTAACTTTATCTTTATAATTATGAGTCATCAATTAAATGATTTGTTAAACTTATGTTGCCTAATTTGCTTTCAATTATCAGTGGTCTAAATATATAAACATCAGTAACATCTGAATTAAACAGTAAACATCTGAATTAATTATAATATTCGGTAACTGTATATGCTACTCACACAATAGATACCGTCCCCGCTCATTGCTTAGATATGGCCCAAAGTTTTCTCACCAACCACCTTAAAATCTAATTCCTTCATATCTAATTAATACTTTCTAATTAATTGATAACAGATTGCGTAATTGATAATAGAATGCGCTAAAAATACTTTTTCTTTTTAAACTCTAACGTGAAACTCCTTTAAATCAATATCTGTTCCATTCCCAAGTAAAAAGTTTCATAATAGTCGGTTGAGAAAGAATGTCGTATATTTTCTAACCCTCGGGACATATCAAGCGCCTTCCTTCTCGATCCATTGTCTTCAACATCATCTATGATTAGAATTTCTTTTTATTCTAAGTATATCATAGAAAATAAATTCTGTCGCATGATTACATTGCAGATTTCAAATAATTCTTTCAGCCTAAAAAGGACATTTCTGTCCAAAAATTAGATTTTGATAACAACATCCAAAGTAGTATTCATTAATTTAGATAAATGTTTAAACATTATTTTTTCAGAATACAGCTATATCTCAACATTCTTGTAATTTTCAGTAACTTTGTGCCCTTTCCAAAGTTTCTCTATCTCAATGGTTTCCAATTTTTTTTTAACCCATGGATCCCTTTCTAAAGACAATACTTGCCTATGGACTCCCAAGTGAATAAGCTACATAAAAATTATAAATTAAAAAACATTTTGTTAAATAATTGAAAACTATAAATTTTGCTTAAAGTTAAATTTAAAAAAGAATGACTTAGATGAAATATAATAAATGTATTTATGTTCTGCTAAAATGTTTGTCAGAAGCAACCGCAAATCCCCATGAATATTAATTTATAGTCGGTTTCTTTTTTCATGATGAAGTTCATAACAGCTCTGAATCCATGTTTTTCTAAATAGGAAAACGGAAAAGCAGTTAACAACTTCTCTAAAATAACCCATAATGTAGGATATCTACACTTTTTTACACTAACTCCCTTGGTATATAGAGAGCATAGATCCATTTAAAGTTCTCCAATGATTATAATAATGTGTTTATATAAAATTAAAATTAAAACAAAGATATGAAATGCACTGTCGAATTATTGTAATCTCAGATGACAAAACGCAATAAAAGCAAATCCAATAGAAGTCTTTTTAATTAACTTGGTTTTTACAATAATTTAATAAAATATTTATTTAAATTTGAAAAAAGCACAAACTAAAACGTGATGTTCTTTAAGTACTTCTACTTAACTGTAAAGATAATTCAGAATCAGGATACACTTTAGGTTATCATACCTCATAAGAATGGTATTTCATTTGATTAACAAACAGTTAAGTATTCCAATAATTCTGACATTAAATTTGTTTACTTTCTGAGGAAAATAAATGCAAGTGTCACATCGTAGCTACAAAGTTATCTTTCAGGGATGGATGAAAGAAAGAATATCTAAATTAATGAAATTAATCATTAAATATCAATTTTCACTAAGAATGTTTCTATGAAGCATATAAATGTGTTCATAATATGTACAAAAACTTTCTTATAAAGTCATGAAACCAAGTAAAAAAGATTAAAACTACAGTGAACTAATTAAATTTTACTGCTAAATTATTCTACATTTAATTTTTGAACGAAAAGTCTTATATTTTTATTCTGGCCTTTATTTGAATTCCTTGTATAACATCCTAGTGTAATATTTATGAGAAAATAACATTATCTTATTTAATATACTCATTAACAGTACCTTTTGATAAAAAAAATTTCATGCTTTTTGATTTCTTGAAATTGAGATAACATACAATTATATCAATCAAAAAGTATTCTTGGTAAAAGCATATCGATTTGGCCTCAGAGCTTAGGATTTTTAGTATAGTCACTATATATATAGCTAGGATTTCCGAAATTACGATACCATAAAAATAACTAAAGCTTCTGAGTTTCTTTCATTTAAATCAAATGAGGCCACGGTTTCCTATTTGGTTTGGACGTTTGCTCCTGTTATAGGAAGGTAGTGAGTTCGAATCCTGAACCAACCGAAAATCCATTGTGCCCGGAGGGAATGAAAAATGTCGTTGTCGCAAAGTCCTCTATGTAAACTGATGCATTTGCAGGAGGTAAGCCAAGTCTCTGAGGATCTTCTGCTTACTCTCGCTACTAAAATACGAAGATTCATCGTTGCCACTGCCAAAATACATCGTTGCCACTGCCAAAATACATCGTTGCCACTTTCTAGGCAACGATGGCTCAACCAATGGGTGTTGCACTATATAAGTTGACATCACTTCCGCTCCTTGTAGTGATAAAAGGTGGAATGTCCTTTTAATAGGCAGGCATTAGAAAAATATTATTTTTTGCTGGGCATTTAAAAATGTATTATTAATTTTGCCTTCAAAGTAAGTTTAAACTTATGTCAGTATAACTGCAATCTACAAATGTGGTAATAAATTTCTGAATTTTATGATAAAATTTCCTGAGTTAGGGATGTAAGTTTAATAATCACATTAGAGTTGCACAATGAATAAAATGGTGATAATCGAATATAGGCTTAAGAATAATATGTATCATCAAAATGAATTTTATATCAATTGAAACAGCCTTTCCTATGTATCTTCCACATGCTACGCTTATCTAAATAGATAACAAAATAAATTGCTAATATAACACTATATTGCATGTGTGGCATGTTATAATTAAGGAGATGAACAATAAAAATTACATACTTTATCTATAGATTTTTCACTATTCTTGTTAAATATTTTTGAAGAATTTTTTAAAATCTAGACAGCCATTTCTTAAATTTAATTTAATATGCAATGTCTCCATGATTCAGTTGAATCTGAACTCTGACCAGATTCGGATGATGAAAATTATTGAATGCGCCCTAAACAGTGTCTATATCCACATTTTCATATTCATGTTTTTTCCCCATTAACTTTTATTTTTCTTAATCTTTTAATATGGTCAATAATATTTCTCTCCATTATATTGGTCCACAATGCATGTCCTAAGAGGCGACTAAAATGGGTAGCCAGTGCTCGGGGGTATAGCCAGGTACCCTGCCCCAGGGGATTATTTCAGGGGACAGGTTGGGGGTTGGGCGTAGGGCTAACAACTCCACTCCGTAAAAACCAGCCTGTTCAGAAATCCAAAGAAGTAAATACCGGACTGCCCAATCCCCAATTCGACCAGGAAATGACAAAGGATATAAGGTTTGGATACTGGAATATTTTTCGATAATAACAACTGGAGAAAAAGATACAATTTTGAAATATATAAGATTTTTAATGACAATGATATTATCAAGTCTTTAAAACTAAGCAGAATGAGATGGGCAGGCCATGCAGTAAGAATGAGCCCAGTACGAACAGCATTAAAAGTTTTTAATGTAACCTCCTCTAATAAAAGACCAAGAGGAAGGCCCAAAAAGAGATGGAAAGACTGTGTGGATGAAGACTTTGCCATCCTAAAAGTAAAGAACTGGAAATCAATTGCTGGGAGAAAAACAGATTGGGAAAAGCTTCTGGGGATGGCCCAGGCTCACAAAGGGCTGTCGTGCAAATGCTGATGATATTGATCCACAAAATGGGATAATCTAGTAAATTTAAATACCGACATCAATATAAAGCATCAATTTTTGCAGCTTCTGTGGGTATGGTTTGCATACCCATCTGAACCAGTCATAAAAAAACTTGATTTCATGAGACTTTTTACTACTTTATTGCTTATAGCTAAACTAATGAGTGAGTTTATGGCTCAAGTTACATTAATAAAATCATGATTTCCAAAATATTGATTTTTATAACATTTTATAAATATTTATTGGTTTATAAAATATGAGTGCAATAAATGATAATTTGTTTTACAAAGAAGTTTGATAGATACCGTATAAAGATTATGATTATGCAACAATCAATTGTTGTAATAGTAGCTAAATATTTTTAATTGAATAAAATTTAGAAATAAACATGTATGGACATAAAATATTGTCACTGAATTCAGAAATTCTTAAGGGATGTAATAGAGATAAGTAAATTTGAGGAGTTAAAAATTCATAAATTATTTACTAAAATATATACGTTACAGAAAAAAATAGTGCCAGATTGTTTACAACAATTAATATGTTATTCATAATGTATACAACATTGATAGTACACTGGTGAACAAAATTAAAAGAATTTAATATTTTGTCGAATTTCTTGAAATGTAAAACCTCTACTACGAGACAAACACGCAAATCTAACATGGGAGCATACAGGTATGTGTGGGCAGAGCCAGTAGAGGAACAGGCTTTATAAGCTCGCTTTACAAAACATGAAATTCGGCTAACAAACTTTTGTTTGCTAGCACGTGGCCGAATTTATTGGTATTTTTGTACAGCAATCTATTGAATTCTAATTGTAACGATAACACTATCGTTTAGATAATGGAATAAAGCTATGAATTGTGAAAGAGCATGAAGCAGACCAGTTCCAAAAGACTGGATCTATTAAAAGAAAGCCTAAGAATGGTTGTCCAAAAGCCATGAAGGCCGGAGATTATCGAATAATGTCTATCCTAGTGAGGCGTAACAGGGATGCTACAGTTTCTCAGTTCCCCGTGACTTGCATATAGACACAACAACCACTATTTTTCATAGAAAAATAGTGGTTCTTGTGTAGACCATCCGTAATTGTCTACACGGATGATTCCTCTGACATAGGCTGTAATAAAGGAGGTGCTGGCATCTACATCATCACCCCTCAGAAAACGTCAAGCTTAAAATACCCACTGACCAAATTTCCTGAAGCTTCACTAGTGAACTAATTGCTATTAAAGAGGCTCTTACCCATTGTCTCTATTTTAATCCCTTTGAAGACTTGATTGAACAAATTATTTTCTCAGACTTTAAAACAGCTCTAGGAGCCATACGAAACGGTGAGTCAGCACTGACGATTGAAATTAATACCCTTCTTCACTCACTAAATATACCATTCTTCAGTGGATTCTTGCTCACGTGAGTATCGAGGGGAACGAATGTGCAGATGCCCTCGCAAAAGAAGCACGTGATGAAGAGCAACATCGTACAGACGCAAATGCTGTTTCCAGGCGAAGGAGTTGCGATCAGCATTTTGGCAAGGCAACAATCCCTGATCTAGATTGCCCAAGAAACCTCTCCTCTAAAATAGCTCTGCTACGTACTGGACATTTTAAGGGCATGAAGATATCTCCAGATGGTATTAAATACTATCCGAACTGTAAGCACTGTCCTCAATCCCAACTTACTCCAGATCATGTCTTGAACTGCCAAGCCATTATCTGCTCCCTCCTCGAAATTGGAGCTTCACCAATTAAGATCTTCCATGGAAACCGGGCTCCGGAATTGGACGATCTCGTCACCAAGACTTTCAGTGGACTTTAGACTTTTTGCACTTCGCACTTATGCATAGACACGACAACAACCACTATTTTAAGAGTGACTGTTCCCAGAAGACTCCATGGGAGAGGATTTTTTTGCATGAAGATATGCATTTTGTATCCCACTCACTTCTATGCACAGGAGAGTCCATTTAGTATGGTGCAGAGATTGGAGTATGGATGGATGGATGGTTAACCATTCTCTTCATTGACGAGTATTAGTTTTACCCAAACAGATTTCCACTGTTCATTGATTTAGAGATACAGGGACTTACTATCTGCAAAATTGACCACTATAGTATCAGAGGTTTAATGGCATGGTCAATCATCATGTTAAATAACTGCACACCTTCATCTTTGACAGAGTCAGTGTGAGATACAGGGATGAGGTTCTGAAGCCCTAGTTCGATTTTTCTGGAAATCAGTTGATGCTGAGTTCATTTTAATGAACAATAATGTCAAGCCACATAGAGTTCTTCTGTTTGATGAATTTCTAGAAAGTGAGGATATTTGCCAGGTGGATTGGTCAACAGACTTCAAGAGATTCCTAGACTTCAAGAGTTTTATAACAAAATAGTTACATGGTAAACTTAAATATATGTAAAGTTTATATACACAGCAATATTTCACAAAAATGCTAAAGTCAAATGCCAAAATTTAGGCATACTTCAAATACTTTAAGATATTTTTAAAAAAACAAGAAGCCAGAATGATGGATGAAACAAATGTTATAATGTTGACATTGGTAATAGCTATTTTAATCCTGTTATTATATAAATAAATTTTTAATTTTAGACACTTATTCACAATCCTATTATTTATCAGATTATCTGCATCTTGACTTTTAGTGCAAAAAATCTGAATATTCTTGATTGTAAAAATAATGGAGTTTCATACTCTATTAATACAGAAATCTCAAAATGGTCTCAACAAAATAACATATCTTTCATTTACTTGTAATCTTTGGTAGTATTTTTAGAGCTTTTCTTTGTGTTATTAAGTAAAGAAATTTTAACTTTTTTTTTTACTCAAGTCACTAATTATTTCATAAATTATAATAAAAATATGAATTTTATTTCAATTTAAAGATTTATTTGAGTGCATGTTAATTTACTTTTAATAGAATTTATTCTTATTTTAGTTGAGTTAATGTAAATTGTACTTCACAGTAAAAATTTAAAATATGATTATACAATTATGTTTCAAAGTAGCATAATTTCTTTCCAATAGAATTTAATTTTAAAATTATCTTACATTTTTTAATGTATTTATATTTTAGAGTCTCATATCAATTCTAAATATATGTAGAAAAAAATCTCTTCAATACAATCTTTTATCACTCTGGAGAGGCCAATAGCAATATACCCCCCAAAACCACACAATGAATGAAACAGCATTGCTGAAAGAATGGAACCAATTGCTACAGGAAATCATAATTTGCCTTTTCCAAATATGAAATCATATTTCAAGGCTTGCATATCTGTAAGAGGGAACCATACTCCCTATTATTTTAAAGACTTTTCAGATTAAATAGTTTATAGAACTAAAGATTTTTTTTTTTTTTTTTGAGGGAAAATAGCAAAATGCTTTTTTACATAAAAAAAAAGGATTTTTAAAAAAGTAATTTTTAAGAAAAAGATACTTTCTTTGGCTCATTTTTCATCAACAAAATAATAGTTTTATATAACAAAATAAACATTAATAACTGCTTTTAAGTATGAATCTTATTTTGTCTAAGTTTCTTCTATCATGCAATTTATAAATGTAAAAGATCTTAGGAGTTTAACACTTTTTCTTCTATTTTATAAGAACTTTATATTTTAAAAATTGTTTTACCAGCCCTAATAAGTTGATAAAAATGAGTGAATGAAGATTTCAAATTCATTTTTGCTACATAAATTCATACTAACTTTATTTTGATAATCTATTTATAAAGATTTATGATTCTTGAAAAGTGAGATAAAACATATAAATATAATAAAGTGTAAATTTATAATAACTTTTTATTAAAAATACAAGAATGAAAGCTGAAATTATGTCTATTTACAAACTGAAATAATGAATTTCCCCCCCCCCCACAACAGATGAAGTATCTCATACACCAGAAAATCCTTTAACTCCACATAGAAAAGCAAACATTTAAAGTTATAAATAACTTCTTATCAAACCAAGACCTCTTTCTTCAGTGCATTGACAGTTTTCAACAGCTCAGCTATAGATTCTCCTCTATAAAAATAAAAAGTGAAAATGTGTAAACATTTATATACACATAATACACACAATATTCTTTAATTTGACATACAAATCCTCACTTAAGACTTAAAAGCATACCTCAAACCCTTTTTATACATGGCTGGCCTACTGATATGAAATATTTATTATCTTACTGATTCAAACTGAATGCTTCACACTTTTTTTATTTATTTATTTATTTATTTTATTTAAAGCAGCACAAAAATTAGTTTTCATTTCATAAAAAATGTAACTAAAAATGAAATAAGTATTACACTGATGTTTTCTAAATCACTAATATGAAATTTATATGAACTTGTTATATTAATAAAGAATATTTGGAAATTATTTAATACATGGAAACTATCTCTAATATAGAGCAGTTTTCAAATGTATAAAATTTTTCAGCAGAATTTTAGCAAGTACACATATTTATGTTACAAATGTTTAATTCTGTAAATATTAGTAAAAACATTTAGTTAAGATTGGTAATTTATCATTTTGCATATTTGATTTTAGACAATCTAATCAAAAATCTACTGCTTGGGGAAAAGTTGAATATCCATTCTTTAAGTCAATAAAAGAGTTTAATTCATTACTGTGTTTTCTGCAATTGAATAAGAATGCATGATGTGATTAAATAAGACTAAAGAAAAACTACTTTATGATTAAATTCCAATCAGAAAAGAGGATTTAAAATTTTCATAAATTTAAGTTGACACATTAGTTTAATTTTTTATAGCAGTTTCACTACAGGAAAGTTCTGAACATATATTCTAGTCAAGAACAAGGGTACACTTTATCACTGTATTTGATGAAAATATTCATAAGTGCTAAACAAGAAATGTCAATCACAATTTTGATATTATCAGTGTTTAAAACATATACCTTGATATGAACATAAATAATCTATAAAGATTTCAATGAAACTGAAACAAAATTTCTTGGTGAATGGGAGACAATTTCAAGGTTGTAAGACATGAAAATTTGATAAGAAATATAATATTTACTATTTCTAAACTTCAAATATTTCCCCAAAATTTTTCAATTATGAAAAATAATAAAAAACATATTTCATTAGTGTAGTGTATACATAATGTAATTGTGAAATTTCAATTAAATTACAAATCAGTTCAAATTGAAATAAATACACTAACATACATTTATTTAAATAATCAAGAATTATTATTTCCAAAAGTTGTTTGTGAAAGTGAAACATTTTTATTTAGTTCAAATTATAAGTAAAAGAAAAAAAAAAGTACTGATGAATACTTCAAATAAAACTTTTGATAGATAAAAAAATTTGCATCAAATAACTACACAATTAAGTAAAATAGCTATACAATAAGTCATAAGAAAGTTAATTTAAATGCAATAAAAAGTAACTTACTCTTTAGATAGGAGCTCTTTGATTCGTTTAGTTTGTACTTCATTTAAATTTATTTTATTTAAATCAGATTTTGTAGTTGAAACTTGATCACCAGTTTCCTTAAACTTGTCATTTTGATGCTTCAATTTCCTTTTAATAAGATTTAATGCAGAATCAAATTCTATTAATTTCTCCTCATGCGATAGTAAATTTTGTTTCATATTAATTTCAGCTTTTGAAAGGCATGGCAAATTTTGTTGAAATTTATGCAATATGACTTCTATCCTGAAAATAATTGAACAGTCTAAATTAATAGAAAATAAAATAAAATTCATCAATAATAATTCTTTTCATATTCATATATGGGAAAAAAATTTTTTTATTAAAAAAAAAAAGAATATAAAAATATTTGAGTAAACTCCTTTATTACGTAAATAATTTCTTTTGTAAGGCCTTGTTCCACAATTTAATGTGTCATTCACTATTTGATGTAAAATATTATAATATATGAATATACAAAGACTTGTTATAACAAAAAGAAAAATATTGTACAATTTGAGAGATTAATAGGATAATCAAAGCTAAAATAGAATAAAACAGTACATACTTTGATTCTTTCCAAACATATGGTAAAAATAAAATTACTTTCATTGCATTTAGCTTTCACACTTCTTTTAAACTTTTGTTAGTAATTTATGTTTTTTTATTTATTTATATTTTAGTATTCCAATACATTAAATAAATTTTTACTTTTTTAATTATATTTCTACAACAGGTTGATAAGAATATTTAAAGTTTTGAACAAAACATATTTTATTTGGTCAGTATTAATATAACATGGTAAAGACAAAATTCAGAATATTAAAATATCTTGTTAATATCACAGCTAAAAAGGAAAATTTTAATAGTATTAGCTAAACTAAATATTTGTAATCAATATAATGCATATACATAAATATATACACACACACACACACACACACACACACACACACACACACACACAC
>JAPDSC010010107.1:0-22529 GCA_026290005.1 Latrodectus geometricus | reverse complement strand
CAGAGTATATAATAAAAACCACTATATATCACAATTTAACAAATGTCGGATAAGTTTTATATTCCTGTTTGAATCGTTAAGATATGATTTACATTATTATACAATGCCTTAAGACAACAGTGCATCTCAAAACTTTGCAAATAGTTAAATTTGATGATGATTTGAATGTAAATTAAAAAAATGCACTAAGTATTTGTTTTTAAATATTTACGTAGAATGGTAGATAAGAAGGACCTTTTCTATTGGGAAAAATTGTATTTTAGTTCGAAATAAATTTCTAAATCAGAGTTTTTTTATATATTCCCAAATCTTTAAAATGTGCAATATTTAAATTTTTAAAAAATAAAGTTTAATGTAATTAAATAGTAGAATATTAAAAATTATTATAACTTCTCATTAATATTTTGTTGAATTCAGAAATCATTGAATTATTATAAATTCTTGTTGTAAAAATTTATCTGATTACGGACTTCATTACTTTCTTAATGACTTAGGCATTATGTAAAAATGCTCTTCCATTTAATGAAATATATCGGCATTGCTCAAATAATTCATTCATGTTTTGAAATCTATAATGATTTTTATCATTTTTCTATAGCACATACATTGTTTCTGCATATTATTTATAATTATTTGTACTTACATTAGGCTTCTGCGATTGATAAATGCTTTACGTTATCATAGACTACATTTAAGTCTTATAAGTCACTTAATTTACTGTACGCTTAAAGCTAATCAAGAAATAATGATAGCCATTGAATTTTAGAATGTAAAAAACTAATTATTTATTATTAGGTAAGAGGAAAAGACAAACTGTTTAAATGTTGACATAATTTTGAATCTGATTCCGTAATCGCATGTAAACAAGACAACAATTAATAGAAAATTAAATGTTTGGTATTCTAATTTTATTTTCCTAATTCTGAAGATGCAGAAAGTTTGTATTTATTGTGCGGATATTTCCAGTCATTAAGTTTGTATGAAAAATATTTTTAATCAATATTTAGATGGACAGAATAAATAATATTAATTAATTAGTTTTCCTTATAGTTTTATAATTAAAAGTAAAGTAATAAATTATTGTAACATTAATGTAAATTTTTCATTTATACAGGAAATATTTTATAATTTACTAAGTTGAAAAATATTATCAATATGTTTCAAAAAATGTTTGCATAATGTTCTCATGAAAGTATTTAATGTAATAAAAATCATGCATAGTGTTAAATATTAGAAATTCGTGACAACATATTATTACAACCATCAAAGCAATACTCTGTAATCGGCACATATGACTAGATATTTCACAGTGGTGCATATAAAATTTTTATTCTTCAAACAACTTCATTTCTTTGCTCTGAATTATTGTACCTTAAGTGCGGCAAAAACGGTTCACTTTCTGAATGACCTATTACTGATAAATGCTTGCTGTCTAATTTAAAGAATCCAAGTTCATCATATTCTGCAAAATCATTCACTTCACCTGAACCTAGACACGATACAAAGGAAGAAAACTTCGACATCCTTCTCCAGCCTGGAAAATTCCTGTGAGTTTGATTCAAAGTTGTCTTTACAACAAAATCTTTCTCAAAAGAGGGATTTTCCAGAACCAACTTTGGAGTCACAATCGTAGAAGAGCCAGTCAGACATAGATCACAATCTTCGCCAAGGCAAGGGCAAGAGTTCCGTTTGGCAATAGCTTGTGGACTGATAGCAGTAGACTCACTTGTCGGTGGCTGACTGTTGGACATGTCAATCTCCAACCCTGATTCAGAATTTTCTTGCACTATCGAAAAATTGTCATTTGGTTCCTTCATGCTGTGTTGTGCAAACCGAATCTTTTTTTGAGATTCTAATGATAACCGGCGGTTGGCATTGAGTTTTGAAAATTTGGAGTACCGCAACGAAGACCTGGTAACCGATCGTAAGACATCAGGAGTAGGAATTGAATTATTGGTTGATGAAGGCTTTCTTTTACGATGTTCTTCTTGACCTACAAGCCAATAAGTTTGCATCTCTCCTTTACCCTAAAAACGTAGAAAATAATATCTATTTAATTAATAATATACTGTGAAAATATCAAATAAATTGAAGTCGCTAAAATGTTTCAAGTTCACAATTTAAAGGACATTTTTTTTCAAAATTGAAACTTTCAAACTAAGAACAAAACTTATTCATTGATGCTTAGGATTTAAATGTTTTTATTTCTGTGGTATCCATAAAATATCAATGATAATATATTTTTACAGATATTTTAATAAAACGTAACAACCCCTAGATTATTATGTGCTTTAGCTCTTTGAGAATTATTATCACAAAAGTAATCTATAATAATAAAAGCAAGTGTAATGTGTCTGCCTGCCTGCCTGTCCATTTGTCTGACCGAGCTCTCCAGCCAAATCTATCGCACGCAGGGACCTGGAATTTTTTACACGGAAGCACAAAGGGGCTGGCCACCAGACCTCGAAGCCCGATTTTCGATTTTTGAATTAGAAAAATTTTAAAAAAATTATTTATAAAACTTCTTCTCGAGATCGCTGCTCGCCGATAGCTGATTCCGGGGTTGTACCAGCTCCTTTTGAGAAACAATTCTGGCGACCATCTTTTGGAAAATTTTCCGTTTGAAATATTTAGGATATATTGTTCCTTTTTATCTACGGGGAATGTTGTGTGTGGGGGGGGAGAGAGAGAGACAGTCTACATGTCCTACACTACTATTCCTGCGCTATTCACTTATCTGCATTTTCTAAATGCACGGGCAACGCCGGGCGGGTACAGCTAGTTACAAATATAAATTTAATTCCTTTAGATTATTCTAAGCCTTTAGGACATTCTAGAAATTTTTTCACATTACTTGCGGAGTCTTTCACTCTTGCAACATGCTAAAATTCCCTTAAAAATATAGTTCTAATCATGATGTAGGGAAATAATTTTCATATTATATAAGTCCATATATTACATGTATAAGCCTATATATCCCTAAATATTTACTATAAAGACTAGCTATACTTTTTCGCCTTGGCAAGTTTTTTGGAAAAGTTCTTTTATCAGTTCTATTTAATAACCATCATGCTGTTTGTCTAATCTCATATTAATATTGATAACACTAAATAACCTTACATATTATTAACCTTTCAAAATATTCATTAAATAAATCTTTTTAGATTTTGGAAGGAAATTTGATTTAGATTTTGGAAATAAATTAATTTTCAGTTAAAATGCCAATTCTTTTTTTAAAATATGCAGTGTATGCGAGAGCACTGAGTTTAAATCAATCATGTTATCATAACTTATCTTATTCATAACTTACCTTCAATTAGGGTAAAATTGTGTGACAGATAGCTTATTTTTAATTACATCGCATTCATGTTGCAGAATTTCTTTTATTGATTGATTTATTAGTATTTTTGAAATAAATAAGATCAATCATCTTTCTGTCCTAAATGCCAAATGACCTAAATGAAAGTTTGAAATATATATATGTATATTTCAAACTTTCATTTAGGTCATATATATATATATATATATAACTATTAAGAACGCAAACTGTTATGTGTAATATTTTGGTTGCGTCAAGAGAAACCAAAAATATGCCAAAATAGGTCCCAGACTGCAAAACAAGCTGCAACGAATTAAACAATTGTGCAGCATACAAAGTTGAGCATGCTTTATGAATTATCAAAAATGTAAATAAATGGAAATAATAGTAGAAAGTTTTGATTAAATTCATTACATTATTCTCTAATGTAATTTATACAATTAAGTTTTGTTTAAAATGAAATAATTTTCAACTCTGTTTAGTTAAGTATTTGAAAGATAAGTTAACTATTAATCATATTATAAAAAAAAATAAAATAATTTTGATAAATATGCAGTATTTCCATGTAATTAATAAAGTATTACTTAAAACTCGAATTTTCAAGTAATGACACCATATTATCTTGCTAAAACACATGTTAATATATAAAAAGAAATGAATTTAAAATATTAGTTACCTTAATGGTTACAACACCTCTCTCTTCAAATTTATATCCTCCCAATTTATCCAGTAAAGTTTTACAGGCTTCACTGCAGTGAATACGAAGGGCTGAAATAAATGTTTTTTTTTTAATAAAAAGTTTTTATCATTGAGTTTAAAATATGTCTAACAGTATGCCAATAATAACTTTTATTTCTACTTATAGCATTGTATTTACACGTACAGTACTTGAAAAAATAAGACAAGCAAATACATGCATTATTAATTATCTTTTGCACTCAAGCTTATGTAAAAAAATTAAATGCATCAAATAATCATTCATAAATCACATACTTTTAAATATTTAGTTAATCAGTCTATTGTCCCTTTTTATACACAAGAACTGATTAGCCAGGTATCATATGTTAAATAATCTCACATTGGCATTCATTTATACATTTATATTCTCCAAATCAGAACTGATACAAGAACTTATAAGCAAAAAAAGGCCGCTAAAAACGGTTTGTAGAATAACTAGTACATGATTGCATTAAAAATGTGTAGTGGTAGTTTCTGATTCTTTGCCACATGCACTTCCTGTTATCTCCAGACCAAACCCATCATAAGTGGATTTCGTGCTCACACACCAACATGTTTAAATGGCACACAGCAATCCACCAAGAACCGTTGACCAAACTGCAGTTTTGTTGTTGTTTCTTGTGACACTTGGTAACACCAAGGCCACCCGTCCGAGACTAAACGAATGAAGTCAGAGAGAGCGTTTTCCGTTTTTGAATAGAGCACAATCAGAAGTACGGCTTTTGACTCATAGATGGCAGCACTATCTGAATCTTCCAATTTAGAGATTGAAACCAGTGAAGATACAAATCCTGGCTGCAACCACAACCAGAGGTGAAGATTTGTAATGGGAACTCGGAGGACATTGTCACCCCGTATATTTTACGTGCTCCAGTCGCCATTAGTGAACATGAAGGATCTTCGGTGAAGCTGGGATTCGAACTTACTACATTTTGGTAACGAGAATGATGCCCTAACCAACCAAGCCAACGCCGCCTCACCTGCAGTTTTCAGTCATCTAATGAAATTTCTGTCAAACTGGATGAACTGCGAGAAATGTCTTACACAGCTTCCTAACATTTTTTTACTTAATTAAATCTTTTCAGAGTTAGAATTCTAATCTTCACGTCTATAACTTTTCATTTGTAAACCGAATATGTCAAACGTTCATTTTATATATTGATAGACATAGTCTTAGTGACTGTAAGTACTTACATTTTCTTATATATTTCCTGCGTGTATGTTTGAATATCGCTGTGACACTATATATTTGTTCCCCTCAGGGGTTTACTTTCTTTAAGTAAACACGGGTGTCACAATCCCGAGATACCCCAATGAGCTGTCCTCTTCTTTCATTTCTTCTCTCCTAACTCTTCTGCCTTTTTCTTCCTTTTCTCCCTCACTGTGGTTGCCTCTTATGAGGTTGAGGGCTCCCCTTAAGCTGCTATTGCCGCTCTGATGCTATTAGCTTCTCTTGGAGACTAAATCACCCATGTGTTTGCC
The DNA here is from genome assembly GCA_026290005.1 of Latrodectus geometricus. Taxonomy (NCBI): domain Eukaryota; kingdom Metazoa; phylum Arthropoda; class Arachnida; order Araneae; family Theridiidae; genus Latrodectus; species Latrodectus geometricus. Next base: position 16,990 of record JAPDSC010010107.1, on the reverse strand, counting down.
GTGCGGGGAGGCCCGTGTCCCTGGAAAAGAGGGTCCTGGTAATTGAGGTCCCTAGAGACCAACACATTGCTTTGGCCTCTGTTTCAGGTAAACGGGAGGTGTGCTGTGGTCCTCAGCACATCAAGTGATCGGTACATCTGCTGGATGACATAAAGGTGGAGGCCATCACTGCGATGTACTGTGAGCGTATAGGACTTGGAGCGTATAGGAATTTTATATTTATCAAATTGAGATTAAAAATTTTTCTTCTCTTCCTCTGGAGCAACTTGGAAACAACTAAATTTTTTGTTATCAAAAGAAAGGAGGGATCCTTTGAAAATGTGTCCCCCTTTCTAATACACAAAGGAATATCGGGTTTAATCGGGGAAGTAAGAGATATCTGTAAGTTACGTTCTGGTGACTTATTGGTGGAGGCTGCCAATTTAAAACAAGCAGCAATGATGAACAACATGCGAATGTTGAGGTAACTGTCTCGCCTCATGGTTACTTAAATTTTTCACAAGGTGTAATTTCCACAAGGAATTTGTTGAACTCTGCGACGGATGAGATCCTTGAAAACTTGCGGAGTCAGAAGGTCTGTGCTGTTAAACGCATTACTGTCAGAAGAGATGGAAAAGTTCTTGAAACTAAGCATCTCATTCTGACATTTGCGACACCAGAACTTCCAGATAATATTAAAGTTGCTTAAATGAATCTTCCCGTCCGGCCCTACATTCCGAATCCCTAGCGATGTTTTCAGTGCCAACGTTTTGGGCACTCGATAAATGCTTGCAGAGGCAAACTGACTTGCGCTCGCTGCACAGCATTTGGCCAGGATAATTCGACCTGCACAGCAAAGGAGGAATGTGCCAACTGTCATGGTGACATTCCTATTCTCGTAGTAGTCCTCAATGGGTACAAGAAAAAGAAATTACAACCTATAAAGTGAAAAAAAAATGTTCTTACCCTGAGGCTAGAAAACAAGTTACCTCTCGCACACTGCAGCCACTGCTAAAAAGGTCACCAAAAATGTAAGTACTCAAACGGATATTCTGTCACTCCCTGTCACTAGATTACCCCAAACATCAACCGAAAGGCCAAAATTTTCAAATTCCATCATTCGAAGAGGTCCTTTGGCTTAATCAAGAGGTGTCAAAGCCTCAAAATTAAAATCTCCAAAGGAGGGCGCATGAAAACCCTCCTTATCCACCCGTAAAGCCATATCCCTAGAAGAAGACGCAGTTTCACTTCATCCTTCGGAAGATGATATGCCTTCCAGCTTTGGGAAAGGAGCTTTTCAATTTAACAAAATAACTTCCTTTGTTTCTTGGAACTGCCATGGTTTGCGTTCCTATCTTGAAGACATCAAGTCTCTAATGTCAGCTTATAACCCCGCATGTGTAGCACTTCAGGAAACATTCCTGAAGTCTACAAACAACATTACTCTGCGTGGGCTTAAATGCTTTCGAAGAGATTGGTGACGATGGTGCAGTGTCTGGTGGTGTTTGTCTATTAACATCCAATAACTTCCCCAGCACTGTCCACCCATTAAACACAACTCTACAGACTGTAGCTGTGAGAATTCATACAACATGCCTAATTACAGTCTGTAGTTTGTATTTGCCACCATATGATGTCATCCGCCAAGAAGAACTTAATAATCTTATTGACCAGCTGCCTACACCATTTTTGTTAGTAGGTGACATTAACGGCCATAATTCTTTGTGGGGAAGTAGTGATACTAATTCTCGCGGTCGTCAGAAAGAGCAATTTATTTCTGATAATTGTCTCTGTCTGATCAATACCGACGAGAAAACATATTTCCACACACCCACAAGAACATTTCATCCTCTCGATCTCGCCATTTGTACACCCTCACTTCTGCCATTGTTAAATTTAATAGTGGGGAATGATCTGCATAATAGCGATCATTTCCCGCTTGTCATCTCCCAGGCTGGAGGTACTAGTATAGGACAACGTCTACCTACGTACGTGTACAGTCGGGCAGATTGGCCTTTATTTACACAATTGGCAGTTGTTGATGATAATATGGTCATGATCGATGATATTGATAATGCCGTTTCAAAAGTCACCGAAACAATTATAGGTGCAGCTGATACTTCTATACCTAAAAGTTCTTCTACAACAAAAAGACGTTGCAAACCATGTTGGAACAAAGAATGTCAAGAAACTTATAAAAAACAAAGGAAGTTATGGAGGTTATTTCGTAGATACCCCACAACGGAGAGCAAAAGCATTAGCTCGCAGAGCTCGTCGTTGGAATCAGAAGGAATCCTGTCAAAGAGAAACTCGATGATTTAGTTGATCAGCTGCCCAGTCCATTTCTGCTACTCGGGGACTTCAACGGACATAATTCTCTGTGGGGAAATGATGATATTAATTCTAGCGGTCGTCAGATAGAGCAGTTTAAAACAGATAACTGTCTCTGTCTGATTAATACCGACGAGAAAAGTTATTTCCACCTACCCACAAGAACATTTCATTCTCTTGATCTAATCATTTGTTCTCCTTCAATCCTGCCATATTTAAATTTGTCTGTGGAGAATGATCTGTATAACAGCGATCATTTCTCACTCGTCATCTCCCAGACTGGAGGTAGTAGTGTGCAGCAACGTGTACCTACTTACATGCACAGTCGGGCCGATTGGACGCTATTTACACAATTGGCAGTAATTGATGATACAATGGTCACAATTGGAAATATAATTGTTTCGGTTACAAAACGGCCTCATTTATATGTGCACCTGATAGTACAATGTATCAGGTACTAAGAGTTCTTCCAAAACAAACAGGCGTTGCAAACCTAGGTGGAATGTCAAATTACTTACAAGAAACAGAGGAAGTTGTGGGGGCTGTTTCGGAGGTACCCCACAATGGAGAATCTTATTGCCTTTAAAAGAGCAAAAGCATTAGCTCGCAGAGCTCGTCGTAGAAGTAAGAAGGAATCCTGGTCTTGCTATGTTTCTTCGATAACATCTTCAACATCCAGTAAGCAATCGTGGAGAAGAGTAAAAGCAGCCAATGGAATATATAAGGAATTTTCCATTCCTGTATTAAAAACCGGAGCTGCTATACATTCTCCTAGGGAAATAGCCGACGTCCTTGGTGAAAGTTTTGCTAATGTCTCAAGCACTGACTCTTATAGTACTTCGTTTTTAAGGATTAAGAGTCGTGCTGAGCAAAGACCAATCCATTTCAGCCATGGACAAAACTTACCCTACAACTGCAAATTTGAATATTAGAATTGAAGAAAGCTTTACAGCAGGCCAATAATACCACCCCAGGACCTAATGGAATTAGCTATTTTATGCTTCAACATTTAAATCCAGATTCTCTATCGAACTTATTACTTTTGTTCAATAGGATCTGGACTAAAAATGCATTTCCATCTCTTTGGAATGAAGCAATAGTCATTCCGGTCCTAAAGCCTGGTAAGGATCCTTCAGAACCTTCAAATTACCGACCTATAGCTCTTACGAGTTGCCTTTGTAAGACTCTCGAACGTATGGTCAACACCCGTCTCGTATATGTCTTAGAAAAAAAATAAATGTATACATATTAATCAGAGTGGATTTTGTAAAGGGAGATCCACTCTTGATAATATTACATATTTGGAAACCCAAATCCGCAACGCTTTCGTGCGGAGAAATCATCTGGTCTCCATTTTTTTTTTTTTGACATCGAGAAGGCATACGACCGTACAGGGTGATATGGAATTCTCCGTACATTATGATTTTGGCTTTTGGGGTAATCTCCCGATATTCCAACAAAACTTTCTATGCTCCCGTACTTTCAAAATACATATTGGAGCATCTACATCCAATACTTCTATACAAGCCGAGGGTGTACCCCAAGGTGCTATTTTAAGTGTCACTATTTTTAATTTACACCTTAGTCTCATCTTTTATCACCTTCAGTTCATGGCACTATGTATGTGGATGACCTGAAAATATCTTGCCAAGGATCGAACATGCGTTTAATTGAGAGACAACTACAAACATCTGTTAATAAAATAGCTGCATGGTGTGCAGAGAATGGCTTTACACTATCTCCTAGCAAGAGTTGCTGTGTCCATTTTTGCAAGAAGACTAGCCTTCACGATGATCCTATTATCCATCCGAACAACACTAAAATACCCGTGGTCAATGAGATCAAATTTCTTGGTAATTTGTTTGACCGAAAGTTGACCTTTCTTCCGCACGTTTTACTTTTGTGGAAAAAGTGTGAGCGATCGCTTAATATCCTCAAGGTGCTTTCAAATACATCTTGGGGTGCTGATCGCTTGTCACTCCTTCGGGTCTATCAAGCACTCATTTTATCATGTATTGACAACGGAAGTGTTATGTATGGATCTGCTAGATCTTCAGTTTTACGCAGATTGGACACTGTACATCACTCTGCTTTGAAAGTATGTCAAGCGCATTCCGCACATCACCTGTCCAGAGTCTTTATGCCATTTGACAACAATTGCCTTTAGACCCAAGACAAATGCAGCTGTCTTTCAATTATTACGCTAAGGTTATGTCTGATGGACAATACCTTTTACGTTCCTTGGCTTTTACTCCTGCGTTAAAGAGATTGTATGATGCTCGCTCGTATAGCATCCAACCTTTTCTCACTCGTATTAAAAGTCATCTTTTCTTGACAGACCTATGTGATGTAAGTTTTGTTAAAACAGACTTACTTTTATATCCTCCTTAGTTTGATCCACAGATATCTATTAATAACTTTGCTCAGTTTCGGAAATCGGACACAACTCCTACGATTTTTCAACAGCTTTTTTGTTCACATCGCTGTCAGTATTCTTATACGCCTGTATAATTTTTTGTAATTTTAATTAAAAAGTATACATTAATTTTTGTGTTATAAACTTTTTAATGTTGAGTTTGGGTTTCAAAATTTAATTTTGGCGCAGCTTGTGCTCTTTGGACCTTGCGCCATAAAACCCAACCCAACCAACTCTATATATTTTTTATTCAAACTGTATTGATGTATTCATATATTGAATTGCTCAAATAAATGTGAGATGATACTTGCATATATAGAAATATCTATGAGTACTAAAGATTGAACAATATAATTTACACATTTAATTATTATTTTTAAATATAAAAAAACTCACTCAATAATTTAACTTATTGAGTGAGCCAATGTGTAATCGTTTCAGTTATCAAAAGGCTAAATTTCATCAAGAAAAATCAAATTCTATTTTCTTCACTAATATTAAAAATTACCTTCAAACTATAAGTAATTTATTTTAATTCTTTTTGTCTAGATTATTTTTTTTAATGCTTATTTGTCTAATCAAGTTTATTCATAAATTAATCTCATCTTTGAGCAATTTGCTTTTTAATGGATATTTAATTAAATTTGCTCTGTCATACTGATATTTACTTATACCACACTAATTGAAACTTCATTATTTTTGCGTATCATATGAAAAAAGATATATATAAATGTGATAAAATGAAACTTCAATCTTTTTAAAAAAGTTTTCAAGATGTTTGAAAATTATTTGATAGCTTATTAAAATCTCTGGTTTTCTTATTATTCCTTAAAATATTACATTTTAATGAATCTATATAATTATGAAGTGCTAAAAGTTTAATTAATTAGTGAAAGATTTTTATAATTAATATTAAGAAATACAAAAATATTCAATGAAAATTTTCTCTTTGCTTTTCTTTCCTTCATTTTCTATATACATCGAATAATAAAGATGATAATAAACGACACGTGGTTTCATGTAAATTTATTAGTTTTAATGTATATTATTAAAACTGTAAGCAAAAACCGTCACTTACGTAATCCTGTTGATTCCATCCTAGATGCTGTATTGACAGTGTCACCAAAGAGGCAATATCTTGGCATTTTTTGACCAACTACTCCGGCACACACGGCTCCTGTAAATTAATTTATTACTTAATGCATATTTAGCTTATTATTATTATGTTTGAAATTAGCTTCTAATCAAATAACACTTAATGCTACTATATTTTTATATTGCTGCCAGTCTCTCGAAAAGAAGAAAGTATCTTAATTAAAACTGTCAATAAATAAAGTATGAAAAACATCATGTATAAATTACTATTAATGTTAGTAATTTTATTTCGATAGAGCATGAAAGTTAAATTTGTTACATAATAAAACTGTTCCAAAATCCATCAAAATTTCTGATTGTTTTTTAAATATTACATATGTAGTCTCTAAAATAAACTTGACTAATAAATATTGTTAATAAAGATGATAATCATCTTCATTCTGATGAATACAGATCATATATTTCAAGTGGAAAAATGTATTAGTTTAAAAACCTTGTAAACGTTAAGAAATTTCCTTTATTCTCTTGACCTTAGCAGCAATATTAAGACAAACAAAATTACTTCAAATATTTTCTTTAAAAACAGATAAAATTCAATTTTTTATAAAACCAAAATTCTTATATATTTAGATTCTCATTGTTTTCCAAATTAAACTCATTTAATTGTAAATTAACTTGTCAAATAAACTACAAAATTTAATATTTTAACTGGTAATAAATTAATATTTCTTTAATCTGTAAAATGTGTTTGCTTTACTTTTACATGTAAAGTTTTAGTTTTAGAAACGTTTTAGTGTTGCAGACAATTTTAATTTAGCATCGTCTGTGACATAATTAATGAAACTTCTGCCATATTTATCACCAAGATTATTTTGTGTATCATATTAATATTTCTTAACCAAAGAAAATATCAACTGCAAAATTTATGACATCTGTATTTGCACGTAATTCTTTTTTAATTCTGTTAAAATCAGATTTTGAAAGAATATTTGCTCAATATAAATTATTGGGCCAAAGCAACTAATATAAAAAAAAATATTCTTAATTAATTTAGCAGCCAGTTTGTACAAGAATATTTTTCGTTATTTCATTGCCTCTTTAGATAAATGATTAATTAAATTTTTATCTTCATTACTTTTGGAAATATGAATTGGTAAGTGAATGATTTGGTAACATCAATGGATATCTTAACCCTTCTTTGCATAATGGTGGAAATTTCCATCATAACCTATAATGCCCAAAAATTATATAAAAGAACAAGTTCACTTTAAGTGGATCGTGTTTGGATAATTTTTAATGTCCATTGCATAAAAAGAAACATATCTGTCAAAAATAAACAAGTGTCATTATCAGTGCTTAAAGTTGTCTCATTCCGCTGTTTGTTGTAGTTGGAATAAACGTATGATTTCGTTTATAATTTTGTTTTATTATATTAGAGTTTCTATTGCTAAAAAATTGAAAATGAGTGGAAGAAAGGTTTGTAACACGTGTTTCTGTTATTTTCCTCTTTTATTTCTATTTAGTACTAAGCTAATGATCTAATTTTGGATGATGATAAAAATTTTTAGCATATTGTTTTTTGCTAAATTTATACTAAGATTTTTTTAACCATTTTTCCTTTAATTTTGAACATGAATTATATCAAATTGATTAATTTCACCAGTAAAGAAAAAATCATGCAAATAAGGGTTAATAATCAGAACCAATGATTTTTTTTAACAATCCTTACAATTCCATTCTAGTAATAAGCAAATATGTTGGATTCCATATGCAGCATACAAAAATTTCTATTGAAGAAAATAGAAATTTCTAAATAATGAACTTACTTTTCTAACCAAGTCAATCAGAATATTGAAAATCCACAAACGCCATTAGAACAAATAAAGCATGATAAAAGTATCTGTCCTAAAATATTTGTAGATAACAGGATAAAAGACTAATGACAATAGAGAAGAAATAAATTTAATATAGAACAGAATTTAATAGATGAACTGTAGATACACCAATCAAAGAACACCACGTGCAAAGAACTCTTTGTAAGGAAATCCCTAAACAACAGAAACGTGTTTTCTTCTGTCAGGACTTTGAATGTGCCAAGAAGATTTGAATAGAAACAAACAATGAGGTATTGATAAAAGGTTTTTACTTATTGTGAAAACGGAACAACTTTGATATCCCCCCCCCCAAAAAAAAAAAAAATCGCGCCAAATCAGGCACTACCTACGGACTTTTTAGGGTTGCTATTTCTTATTTTGGTGTTGCTAGTTTAGGTTTTTTCAGATTTTGTTTTTTTGCTGTTGCCAAATTTAGTATTTTCTTGCATTTTGTACCATTTTTTGAGTTATTTTTTTTTAAGTTTTTTTGTGTATTAATTATTGGTATTTAGAGAGAATCTATCTTGGCGAGAAAAAAGGCGCCAAAAACAGGTATTATGGTTTTGTGTGAAAAAAATGTCACCAAATTTCCGATTTAGGGGAGTATATCAAAGTAGTTCCGTAAAAACCTTTCTGAAGTTTATAAGGGAAATTTCAAACTAAGACAGTGGACATATCTTCCAAGGATTATAAGACATTTGATAATAATATGTGAATATTTGGAGGTATTATCATCATGCCTCCAGATGTAGGATAACTAGAGATAAGCAATTATGAGTGGTCTTTGAAAAATAATTCTTTTTTAAAATAATGAATATATCTAATAGCAGTTGTGAATATTATGAAATAATGAAAGAGAAGCATATTATTCTTTTATTGAAAACATTGACACCCAAAATTGCATTCACTGGGATGACAAATCGATTCAGGTAGTAGCATGAAAATGGAAGTTTAGATACATATATATATATTTTATCTTGGTCCGTACATTTTTAAAAATATCCCCATCACATGTTTAACCGCCTCCCTTACAAATTTTTTTGAGAAAAATTGCAAAAAATCATCACATTTTCTTATTTTATTATTATTTCTTATTTTATTTATTATTTTATTATTTTACAAGGAAACAAAATATGTAGGTTTTAAGTTGAATTTTTTATTTTTTACAGGTGTAAAAGCATGTAGTTTTAATATTAGTTTACTATCGCGAGTTATCTCGGACAAATGGGAAAAAGTTTATTGTCTTTGTGTGATAGTTTTTGAAACAAGGGACAACACAAAGTGATAGCTGACATTCCGTACACTGGTATCTGGTCTCTTTTCTTAAGGCATCATCACCATTATTTTACCTTTTTTCAACGCAACTATCCTCTTTATACATTACTAATCCACAAGCCGTCGCATACTATACCATAGAAAAAAACGTGACCAATCGCGCCGAAAGAAACGCGAAATCAATGAAACGGCGAACTGCCAGTTAAAGCTGAATATTTCTTTTCATTTCCTCCAGGCCGAGTGAAAACGTGATAAAATAAATCGTAGTGACAAATTCTGCTTCATCCGAGTTTTCTCGGGATAATAATTAACTGCAATATATACGAACCCGAGATAACTCGGGATAATCAGGCAAGCGGTTAAAATCTGAATCTATCAAATGTGCTTAGTGAAAATCAATACTTTTAAATTTAGTTATTTCTGAATTGCAGATAAGAAATATTATTAGTGAAATTTTATTGAGAAATATTCATTAGGTGACTTGCGCAGGATAAAATATCGCTCAGTATATTCGACCATTACTGCAATACAGCTTAGTTGATGGAATTATCTCCTATTAGTTTTCAGTTTAATTGTAGATGCAATCGCATGACCTCAGCACATATGATTTTTTGATTTGTGGTTATCTTATATTTAAAAATATGTAACTCTGGTCTATAAGATTTTTCAAAAGTAAAAACTTTCATGAAAACATGAAGTGTGCTGTGATTCTTGTTGTCGTTTTCTTATTGCCCACTAGTTCTCGCATCCCGTGTCTGTGAATGTGGACATAATGAAAACTTTTAATTCCAATAAAAACTGTTTTTCTTGTTCATCTCTTATGCTATTTTTGGAATTTATAGATAATCTTCATTTCCAATATATTTCGCAATTAATTTTTGTAACAAGCTGATTTTTCTTGCGTCATTTGTAACCACTATTGACAGATCTGCGCTGTTTTTGAAATAATAATTTTCAGCACACAAGTTATAACAACCATGTCTGAAATTTCAGATTGAAGGGATTGATTGAGGGAATATGCCTCTAAATTTTCATGTATAAGGTTAATATTTTTTTGACCTTTCCGTGGAAATATTACTGTTTTGAATGAATCATAATTGTTACATGTTATGTTTTTCTTTTGCTTATTCAAAAAATTAAATTTTTTGCTAAAAAATATTATTCAAACTTTGTTCTAATAAAGTTGTTTCACAATTTCAATATAAAAGTTATTTAATAAACTTCTACCTGCATTAGTTAAAACATATTTATATTGCTTTGACAAATATAGGTTTAATGTCGGCCAATGTACGATTGAAAATAATTTACTTTTGTTACAAAATGCCTTGTGGAATGCTTAATAAAGATATACAATGCCTTTTCACTTTGTCAATAACTTTATTGTTGAATCGAATATAGTTATTCTTCCTGTTTGGAATTTTGCATATCTCCCTAAAAGGATCGTATTTTTTCCTATTGAAAATGCTTAAATTTAAAAGCTATGGGTTATCTATATAATGTTTAAGAATAAGGCAATTTTATATTTAAAACAGCATGTGTTAAATTCGATATAAACAATAATCAACATAGTATTCAAATGGTAAAGAAAGTTTTCTTCGGATGTTTTATATGGTTGAAACCACCTAATTTATAATCAGAATCGTGAAGAAGAAATACTGAAAACAAAATAATTTTCATGATTAAATTTATATTTTACGAATTATGTAAAAATAATTTCCTAAAAAAATTAATAAAATTTTGGTATTTTTTTGTTTATATATTTTTAGCGCCTACTAGAAGATTCATGGAAACTCATGCATAATCGAATTAGGTAAATTGAAAGATTATTTTTAAATGTTTGTTGATGTAACCAAGATTCTATTCAAGCATATCTTATTTAAATGTACAGAAGGAATATTTTTTTTAAAAAAAAATTCCGGGGAAAATGCGTTTTAGGTCCCTTTCTTGGCGCGTTTTGAAAAACAACGATGCCATGGCGAAAATTCTACCACTATTTCAAAGTGAAATTTAATTAGCGACCAATGAAAAAGCTAAAACAAACGATTAATTATTGAGCATGCGCGAGAAAACGCTTCAAATTCATGAATTGGCAAAGTAGGGGACCAAAAGCGCAGATTAACCAAAATTCCTATCACAGTAGACTAATGAAATGTTAGGGATATGAGTGGAATTTCATATATACAATTTATTGATGGCTCATATGAATCATATTAAAATTTTTTGGGTTATTTTCTTTACAAATTAATAAATAAAATTAATTTTTATACAAATGGAATATTATTAGTCATATTTTTAAAGTAAGTGAAAAAGTTTTACAAAGGCGATGATGCACAAGATAGTAATTTTTTATAAGATAAAATCACTAATCAAAATTTAGCAACTAAGCTGCAATGTTTTTGAATTTAAATGAAAATTTGTCTTTTTTTGAATTTGTCATTGAATTTAAATGAAACAGAAAATTAAAATAAACCACACACTCTTTATTTGAAAAAACTTAACATGAAAAAACTTAACAAAAAAGAATAATTGATATCCTTAAAATTCTTAGTTACGATTGCACATTAATTAATAGACCTTAAAAGAATTACAAACAAATAACTAACATTTTACAGTTGAATATTTCAGAAAAAAGCTGTCTCAATAAATCATTAATTTTTCCTATTTAATGAAAAATTTAGTGAAAATTTCCTTAATAATTTACTTTTCGTAATTAGTCAATTGAAATTATGTAAGCTGTATATTACAGAGAATTATAGAAAAAATTAATTAGTTTTAAAAAAACTGTTTAAAATAAACTATAAGTAGGTTTATATAAGTTTTAAATTCTTTCTTATGTAAAACATAATTATCAATTCTGAGAATTATGTAAAACATAATTCTCAGAATTGATAATTATCATGGAATGAAATAGTTTTTTTTGCATGTTTTTAAACGAAGACGAAATTTCCGAAAAAAATTTATAATTAGCTGGTACATTATTACTGAAACAGAAAAAGAGGAATAAATCAGATAAGATCTGAATTATTATACATAAAATTTATTTTATCTAATGGAATTTAAACAAACAATTATTCATAATTAAAATAATTTTATGGTTTTATATTCTAAGAAAAAAAAATCTTACGAAGAAGTTTTCATATAATTGGGAAAAACCAAAAAATATAAATTATTTATATTAAATTGTAATTTCAATATTTGAAGCTCAAAAAATATTAGAAATACTCTTTTAATTATTTTTACATTCATCTTGATATCGAATTTCAGATTCCAAACATGTTAGTATAAAGTTTATGAATTACGTAATATTAATTATTTTTTATTAGTATTTTTCAAATAATCTTAAATTTAATTTTTCTTATCTTGCACAAATTTTAGTTTAAACTATAAATATCCAAGTATTTGTCTGTTTTCAGAATTAACAAACTAAAGAATTTTTCTTGAGTACAAACATTCGTTTACTATTTTTGAAAATTTCTTTTTCAAAATTTTAATTAAACTCTTCATAGTTAGTGAAAGAAATTTTCTAACTATAATTTAAGCGCTACTTCTACTTAAGTTATAGCGCGAAATTAGTACGGTGGCGTTAATACGTAAGAACCAAAATATTCGCTTCAAAGGAGGTACATTTGCTTAAAAAATATAGGTGAAAATGCGCTTTAGGTTCCCTACTCTGCCAACTTGGCGAAAGTGTGCTCTGGGTCCGGTACTTGGCGGGTTTTCAAAAACGCTTTTGCCATGGCGATAATGGAATATGATTTTTAACGGTTCTAAACTATTTAGCAACCAATGAAAGTGACCGATTTTTCAAACTGAAACTAATTAACGACCAATGAAAATGCTAAAAGAAAAAACTAATTAATGAGCATGCGCAAAAAAGCACAAATTATTTCCTTCGAAGGTTGCCATAAAGAGCTCATTAGGTATAAAAACGTCTGGTTTACCACGCCGTGTGCATTTATCGCCAAGTTGGCTGAGTAGGGGACCTAAAGCTCAGATTAACGAAAATATACATTTGAAAAGATAAACTCTATTATAGTAACTTTTTTACTACTTTTAAGGATAAATATGGTGTTATAAATAGTTTTACCTGAATGAATACCGATTCTCAACATCAGAGAATCCTGTGGTCTGTGACGAATAACAAATTTCCTTATGGCGTCCAATAAATGCAATGCCATAGACGCTATCTCTGCAGCGTGATTATCACCATTTTTGATGGGTAGTCCACTCACAACCATGTAAGCATCACCAATAGTTTCTACTTTATAAACATCATAATTTTCAATTATGGAATCGAAGCAAGTGTAAAGGTCGTTTAGGAAATCCACTACCTACAGAAAGAATTCAAAATTATTTTTTAATGAACTTCCTGAATTTTATTTTACATTTTGAGATTTACATTATTGGTACCATATTTTTTCTTCATTTTGTTGATGTATTTATATTAGTTTCAACTGGATTAGTCAAATATTGTACAACATAAGCAAAAAACAGAACCTTAACATTCTTTCAAAGAGAACAATTAATTTTATTTTACAACCAACACTATAGAGATATTTTAGTTTGGAGTGAAGAAGGAAATAAGTATTGAAAATTTTAAATGTAACTTTTGTTCATCTGTTTAATAAATAAATAAATAATTTTAAAGTGTTCTCATACTTTTACGTGACAAAGAATTAATTTAACTCCTGAACGAAGGTATTTATAATTGTTCAAATGAATCACTTTCTTTTAAAAGTATCATGATGATATATGGAAAAATTGCGTTAAAAGGATTTGGCATTATAAAATATTAAATATATATGAAATTCCTTGCTTACTAATTCACCTAAACACGAAATGATAAATACATTTATTAACGTATAAAATGAGCACATGTCATGTCTTTATCTCCAATATTACGCTTAAAATACATTTGTCAATTTGCCCAATTGGTTCAGTTTTTTCTTCAACATTTCCTAATTCATCAGGTATGAATGAGTTCTAGAGGAAATGCCAATTGAAATACCAACATAAAAATTAAATATGATAAATTATCAATAGTATGTGTTAAAAATATTTTAATATTTGAAATGAAAGGATTAATTGCAGAGATACAGAAATTAGCAAAAATTTTTTATCTAAAAGAGATGAATAATTTAATAAGATTATCGGTGTTAAATTATTTTATATTTCTTTTATTCATATGCATATTACTTTATGTTGTTGTTGTTACTTATCCCCTTGATGTAGGAAAGCCTACACCAGGTCTAATAGGCTCCGATGCCCTAGATCCTCAAAAACCAGATGCTGCCCATCCCACATCTGCCATCAGGAGGCGCCAAGACAGTCAAGTAGGTGAGCACTGACATCAGGGAGGGAACAGGATCAAGGAAACAAAGTCTTCTCTACATTCAAGAATCTCAAACATCTCGTCCACTTCTAAACCTCATTATGGCCGTTTGAAGAGGCCTAGACTGTTATAACAGGAACGTATTACTTTATTCATTATGTAATGATATTCATTCTTTGTTACCATACATATTTCATACTTGATTATATGTGTTCAAAATGTAATTATATATTAAAACTCTAACCCTTCAACTTAATCATTCAGATATTCATTATTATTCAGAAACATTTTTTTCCAATGGCGGGCACTTGGGTGATTAACCCTTTTTAAGCCACAACAAGACCGGAAACTGCTACTCATTTTATCGTTACCCGGAGGGCACCTGTGAACGAAGTCACGGAAGCGAGTAGCACTACCCACGTCACACCACCACAAACTCGTTTATTAAGCGGGCCACATTCATCGATCATCAGAGGAAAGGACAAGAAACACATTGAAAGAGAAAGTACATCTTTGTCCGAGCCGAGATTCGAACCTAGGCCCTTCCCATCCGTAGTCAGTTACATTAACCACTAGACAGGTTGGGCGGCATTATTCAAAAACATAACAGCAAATAACCGATTTCAGCTACACTATCTAATAGTTAAACTTAAGTAATAATAGAAAAAAAAAGTAATTGTGTCTAGAAATTATTTTATAATATAATTTATAACATTGTTCTTTATGAACACCTACTACCTTGAAGTTAGTAAACTTCAAGGTAGTAGGTGTTCATAAAGAACAGAAAGTGATAGGTTTCAATAAAGAACCACTTACTTGCAGAGGACTACTTTGAGCTGACATTGCTGTAAAACCGACGATGTCGCTAAAATAAATTGTAACAGAATCGAAGGATTCGGCTTCCACTTTATTTCCTTTTTTCAACTGGTCAGCAACATATCTGCATAAAAAATGCATGATATGCAGATCTTAAATTAATTTGAACGGCATTAAATTTTATACCCCATTAATTTCCTTTGTTTAATACCTGATGGTAAATTGAAATACATTCATAAGAAGTTATTAAAAACTAAAATGAAATATCTTGAAACAAAAAATGCATTATGATTATTTAACAATTTATATTATTCGAAAAAGTATTTTAATTTCCATTTTTTCCATTCACTTAAAACTTCAATATCATTTTTCAATATATATAAAAAAATCATTCAGGTTTCAGAACAACAATGTTTAATAAATTTTTATATAAGAATGGAAATTATTTTCAATTAAAAACTGATTATTTGAAATTTTTTCAAGTAAGAGTAGAAAAAAAATAATTGTAAATGAAATATCCAAACAATGGTGCCTTTGTTGGTAAATAAAATTGGAAAAAAATACGGTAATAATTATTTCTAAGTTATTATATTTTTTTCCCAATTTTATAATATATAATTTAAATATGTATGCAAACATAATATACAAAAAAAGAAAATTAATATAAAAGCATGGTAAATGATCCCCAAAATATAACTAAAACTAATCATTGAAAAACACAATATAAAAAAAACAAAATATGAAAGGAAACTAATATGGAAATGCATGGAAACATTTATCCTTGTGCCTTTGAAGGAAAAATATGATATGTTGTGTGTTTTCCCAAACCAAGATTAATGAAGACAACAATGCGGATGAAAAAATTGCTTTTCTTATTCTCACTTATATATTCTTTTTGTTATATTTTATAATTATTATTACATACTCTTCTCATCTAACTTGATGTTTTCTTAAAAAATATGTATATTTGACTAAACAGTTAAAATGAATCCTCATTTAAATAGTAGAATTGATATCCATAGTGAAATTATGTGCAATAAATATGAGTATTTAAGTACAGTAAATTAATAATTATAATTCATATTTTTAAATGTTCAACTGTTGATTATAATGGATAAATGTATTAAAAATAAAGCAAATCGCATATTCTTACAATAAGTTGTTTTCATTGTATAAATTTAATAATTCATAAAAGTAACCCCTCAAAACTTAGCATTTTACATTTGGTAATAAACTAAATGTATATATTTATTATTGCATTTAATTAATATATTTATTTTGAAATCGATCTTCTCTAAATTATATAATATTATAAAGATTATAAAATTATTTTTAATTTATCAAAGCATGATACTAAACTAAACACTGAGTTGAATCGCATAATTCATTAGGTAGCTATCACTTTCATGTAAAAATTGCGATATTTATAATGTAAATATGTAGTATATAAAATTATCACTGAATTTTCTCCAAAAATTTTAAATTCATTACTGTGTATTGAACAATTATTCGTTCATACGTTAGTGATTGAAATGTATCTTAATTTCTGGAAAAATTGCAATTTAAAAATTATAGATACTCTATACTTTTTAAGAATATGCAATATTTACTTGAAATGCTGTTTAAGGCTACAAACATAATTTTATGAAATGATGACTTGTGCACACAGATCAATTAAAATAATTAAACTTGTATAATATATTCCAGTATTTTTAATCAGCGACGTAATAGAAAGAACATAATCACGTCCGCTGATGTGATTGAAAATATAACACATTTTTAGAAAAACAAAAAGTTTTAAAACAACACACACACACACACACACATATATATATATATATATATATATATATATATATATATATATATATA
>JAPDSC010010103.1:0-45024 GCA_026290005.1 Latrodectus geometricus | reverse complement strand
AACGCAACTGTTTATATTTTTATAGACGGCGGTGTCTGAAAATGCAAGGAAATTATTAATCTGCTTTTAAAATGATGAAAGAATGGTAGCAGATTCTTCTAGGATACGATCTACTAACCATGAGTGACCAATTGCATGCGATTTCGTGATAATATTCTTATTTCTTGAATATTTTTCCACTTAGTGAATGAAAATATACTAGTTACAAATAGTAGAAAAACTATATCACGCTCATTTTAATCATTGCAAAATATTCTTAATTACATAAAAAAAATACATATCGGTTTAATTAAAGAATTATTAAAATTTTTCTGATGTGGTTTTTCAAAAAGTAAATAAAAAAATTAAATTCAAGAAAAACTAAGCTGCTGCTACAAAAGTAAACATTTATATAAATGCATATGCCGTTTACAATATATATAAAAATTTAGTCCAAAGACTATTTGATATTTATAATTGTTTCGCCAACAATTTTTTCTTTTAATTAATGCATGAAACCTTTTGATCCCTAATTATCGACAGTTTTTAAAGTGAAAAATGCATAAGTTAGTATACATATGATAGAATTGCCATGTGATATTATAAAAATTCGATAATATTCATGTGTAAGCTCTCTTTATCAATAATAGTCATGTTTTAAATCTCTTCAAAATTAAAATTGCTTACGTGCTACTTTTAATATAATTATTTTTGTCATTGGCAGTCCGTTTATTTCGAACAATTTGGTTCTAAAATTCAAACAAGAATTGCATGAAATAATTTTACAAACAGCAAAAACTTTTTCAACCACTTGAATCTGCATCGGCCAAATTAAAATTCAATTGATTGAAAATATCGCAAATAGAAAAGTCTACCAAGTGTGTAAACAGTATTTAAAGTAGTGAAATTAAGGGCTGGTATAGCTTAAATAAAAGTTGGTTAAATATCATTCAAAAGTATAAAAAATTAAGAGAACTTTTTTAACTGTTATAAATAGATGAGTATTGAAAAATACAATGGAAGATTGAAGTCAAAATGATTCATATAAACTTCAAGTTAAACATTTATCTTTAAATTTTCATTTCACCAATTGTTACTGAAAAAACAATATCTAACATTATTACAAAACTATTAATTTCATACTTTGTAAAGGTAACCTTGTTGTCAAGAATATTTCAGTGAATATATTCGAGTGTAGAAGAATTTTATTTCCATTATTTTAACCACTTGAAAACTATATGTCGAAACATAGCATTCGATGATTTAGGCAGCTAACACGTTTTTAACCATTTACAATTTTTTACACATGTTAAAACTGTAAACTACATATTACACCTACTTTAATCCGGACAAATAAGGCATCTAGGTTGTCCGAATCAATAAAAGTACGAATTAAATAAAATAATCTATAAATTGTGCCGATGGACATAAACTACTGTATAATTGCATTTTGAATTCAAGATAATAAAATATAAAATAAGAAGCGAAAATTAAATATAGTTAATGCATACATTATTTTACTTACAATAAACATCAGATGAAAAACTACTTTGAACATGATGATCCAAGCTCTTCTTCACTAACCACATTTAACACGGTCACTGACTGTAGAAGAAATTACTGATCTTTTATTGTGTGTCTTACTTTAATGGTCATCTTTTGAACGATTAATTGACGAGATGTCTCAAAATTTCGTAATATCCAGATATAAATTCATTGCTATTGTCATCAACGTAATTTATCTCAAAATTTAACTGGTCCTTAATCTCACTAAGCTTTTTGTTTTTGACTAGTCTGTTTCATTTTAGCTTTCCACCTTTGACAATAGTACATCATTGCACGAACTCGCTTTTTATTTATATAGTATGTACATCCATATATGTGTATGTGGATCTGACTGGTTGTCCGCGTTAAGCGAAGTCCAGTTTAATAGGGTCTTTATTAATAAGTGTTTACTGTATCTGGACAATCATTTTCTTTCTATGAAGTTCATTATTTCACCCATTAATTTATTAAATTTCTTTTATGTTGATTAAGTCATTAATATTAAACCTTTAAACAATAATTGGAAATTATCGATAGAGTGATAACGTTATAATCAGTGTAATACATTATATTAATTGTTTTTTTAAAACGAAAAATCCTTATAATTACTGAACCATTAAATACACTTCTTATTCTTTTTCAACACTGAATAAATTATAAACATTTTGTTGTCATGTAATTAGGAAAAATCTATTGATAGTGCTTCATATAGTTACAGGATATTCGAATGTTTATTTTATAAAGTCCATTTGAATCAAATGGGTATTTAAATTTTTGTGAACAATCTAGTGTGAGCTTTACTTGATTTGTTAAACACGTGCTATACAACATTTTAAACCAGAATCATCATAAACTGTCACTATTTTAGAAAACCTTCCAAGGTCGCGACACAAGTTTTTGTGGTACCTAATCAATCACATTCCCTGTACATAAATATTACTTAACACCCTCATATTTCGATCTGAATCACACCTAAAATAATCACAAAAAACATAGATAATCGCCAACTTGTGTGACTGGTTGGTTATTTGCTGGATGCAATCTGGATCTTTTCCAAGTGTGTAACTTTGGGAAGCAGAAAATTCATCCTGTTTCTATCTTCTTACCGGAGTATAAGTCTAGAAGGTGGAAAAAATATACACGTCTCTTTTCTTCGCATTTGTCTCTACTGTTACATAAAAGTTCTAAACGGAACACTTTTTTGTTTACGTATTCAAGTTCCCGCAGTCTCATCCGTGCCAATTTCTTGAACTGAAATATGTTACTCCCACTAAGTTTCTTTTTCGAACACATCAGGACACTGCTTATCGAGAGAGAGAGAGAGAGAGTGGGAAAGCACGAAAATGAAACTGGATAGATAGTGACATCCTTGAGGTACTGAAGCTGGGCTGTGTAAATATCCCACATCTCCGATAAGAAAGCAAAATTGGCTTCTAAATTTGAGCGAAGATTTGAAACATGTGTATCCTAGCATCACTTTTATCGGTTTTGCGTGGGTTACTTCAGCTAATAAATATTGAAAAGTGAGATCAGTGCCGGACTAATGCTTAAACTGATGTAATTTTGGCTCCGCTTTCTTTAATGGGACTCTTGCAAAACATATTTTCTCCAAGAAAAGTTGCTAAAGATGATCGAACCAAAAATAATTTTAAGGTCCTATTGGGCCCAATATTAAGTCTGAATTTCAGTACTTGATGGATTACTAGATTTTGTGAATAATCTCATACTCCAAATATCAAAAAGTATGACAATATTGAAACATTGAAAAAATATACTATTTAAATTTTTCGAATCCTTATCATTAGACGATAGACTATGCTTCAACCTCTATCAAAGTCAGAAACGTGTTAAAAAGCATTTCTTCTTATACGACGCATTACAATAAATTTTACCCCGGGTGCAATGTTTAAATGCTACAATTTGTATCGAGAAACTTGTTAAATAATATCTGTTAAACAGATTTTAGATGTTGTTACCAACACCACCTATTATACGGTTACCTAAATGATACGTAAAATGCAAAAGGTTCTACACAGTATGTTAAATCGACTAATATTACTATGCAATCAAATAGTAAACCGCAGCTAATGATAGTAAGATAAAAACCCACAATGCATAAAAATGAAAATTAATGCAGCATAATAAAAATTTGTGTGAGCAGACACTTAAATTAACTTATCAAATCTAAACAGGATATCGGAATCCAAAACGTAAATTTTCTGGATTGGACCGTTAAATGCTTACGCAGAACAGGCTTTGCAAAGGAAGTATACATTATCAGTTCGCTTAATGAAACAAAGGAACCAAAGAAAGTAGAGATGTAACAGCAGCACGAATAATCCTTCCTAAGAACACGTCGAATTCTAGTAGCTTGGAACCCAGCCAAAGATGCCGGGATAAAACATTCAAGCGTGGAAGATCCCATGTGGACGTGATGTAACTCTAAGTTCAAATACCTGCAGACGCTTGTAATTTAACTTCGTCTCTGTTTACGTTTCATTGTTTAGAAAAAATTTCATTGTGAGAGGAATCAAGGTTGATTGCGGTGCTACCTGAGTTTGATTGTTCGATAAACACTTACTTAACCCAAAATATCAGTTAAAATAAAAAGCAAGTAATCTCTTCATTCTTACAAATTGAATGTCGCAGGTTTTGATGTATTATAAAGTTTAATACTATCATGCATTATGACGAATTTTTAAATTTTCTTAAGACTTGAAGTAACGAATTTATTGATGTCAATTCGTAAGGAAATCGAATAACTGTGAGTAACTTCACACAGTTATTCGATTTAGGTTATTATTATCGATTGAAATAGTTTCATAAAATTCTTAATGTGTGATTTCATTCGTGATCTTAATAATATTACCTATTTAAAGTGTAATCTTACTTAATAAATATTTTTACAAAGCTTGTAAGCACTGAAATAAATTTATTAGCAACAATTAATAATATAAATACAAATAAAGTTATAAAATCTGATATTTAACCAAAAGAAAAATCAAAAGTTTAATCAAATTAGATAGGACCCACGAAAACAAACAAATATTTTACGTTGTTCTTAATCCTACATCAAAGTAAAAAATATTTTTTAATTTTATTTAAAAATCATGTGTAAAAGTCACTTTAAAAATATCTTTTTTTCCAAATAAAAAAAAAAGCTGTTGATGCTAAAATAAATAAATTAACTTTAATAAAAAAATTTGAAACTATAAAATGTTAGAATTGTTAAGCAAAACTAAACTGTAAGAAAATCAAATTCTAATAATCAAAATTTAAAGACTTGCGAAAATGGAAAATTTAAATATGTAAGCAGGAATTTAAAAATGTAAGTTACATTTTCTAATAATTAAAATAGATAAAAGATATTGTCTGATTAAATATTTTCATAAAAGTAAGTCAATTATATTTGATATATATATATATATATATATATATATACATATATATATTTCACTTTTTAAAATAAACCAGTATTTATTTTTTTCTTGAAATGTAATGCATATAATATAGCTGAATGAATTTTATGACTGTTGCACCTATTAATTATAATACAGATGAATTCTTCTGAGAATTTTTATTTCTACTTAAATGATATTGTAAATTATTTACTACACAAATTATCTACTTACTTTATTTTTTAATGTACTTAACAAATTATTTTGTCGTTTACTTTTATGTGATGCTTGCCGAGAGTTGATAGATTAATGGACAACATTTAACACTTTAACGTTCAGTTCAGCGATTCGTAAGTTCGACTTATAATATTTGCTGTAACTTTTACCCCAAGTGAATCCTGGTCAAATTTTCCCTTGTGGATAAAGGTTACAATAAAGCGATAAATGAAACCATGTGATGTTTTGCTCGTAAACATTTTGCAATTATTGGTACTTTTGAGACAAAATCTTTTGAGTTGTTAAAACGATTACTTTATAATTTTTAGCAAAAAGTTCAATAATGATCCTCTAATATTACTTGTATTTGTCCCTTTATTACATTATTCGAAGAATCATTTAACAATAAATTTATAAATTGTACAATTTGGAATGTTTGTCATAGAAAAATGTATCGTAAATATATCTTTTACTTGTCGCACTTTGAGTTTTTGAAAGTGGTTTAAGATGAGTCTAAATGTAGACTTGAAACAATTTTAAATATCAAGGGAAAATTTTAATACTAATATAATCTTAACATCTCAAATATTTTCTTAAAATGAAGATATGGCATTACAAAGCCTATAGATGAATATCATATAACTTATCAAGATTATAAGATTTTTACCCCTTACTATATAAGCGGAGGATTTTAAGCTTGGAAGAATAAACTGACCACACTGTTAATCAAACCAAAATTTTACAATTCTAAGTAGATTATAATAATTTGAAAACTACAACATTCTAGTAGCGAAAGAATATATTTTTTGAAAAGAGCATATTATAATATGCATATTTTAATTATATACTGACTCCATTGCTCTTAAGGTTTGAAAATTAACTCAGAAGAACTAAGGATAGCTATCATACTTAAATAAATAAAAAAAAACATTTGATAGCGTGTAACGCACAGCCTAAGGCTATCCTAATGCATTTCATTGTTTACCAGGTAATTTACCCTCACCCCGTAATGATTATTTCAAAAATAGTGGGTCATATTTACAAAGGAAAATCCGGGCATCCATCTCTCATTATTCAACAATGGTTGAAACCGAACTTGAGAACTTTCACTCTGATGAACGCTGCCCTACCACTAAAAACATGATGAGCCTAAATAAGAACTGTTTGCCTCAAAAAAGCATTTAAATTTAATTGCATTATAGATTTCAATGAAAATTAACATATTTAGTATAAAATATGCAGTCCTTCATACTTTATCTTTTAGCCTATTTAAAGTGAAATAAAGACATTAATTCAGAAATAGTAATTATTTTTTTTCGGCCATGCTAAATTGTGGCACGGAACCGCAGGTGCTTACAATCCATCCCACGCATGTTACGAAATTGAGATTCGAAGGAAAGACCACTCAGCATATGTCACCTATCGGGAAGTCAACAGCTGCAATAAAAAAAAGAGACGCTTCTGCGGTATTCTTTGGTCAATTTATTTCCATATAAAGAGATATCTACTCCCGCCTCGAGCATCCATGCACAACAATGCCAACTGAAGCCGTCAGTTACGCGCAAACTTCTCTTTTTTCCCACTTCTCATATTGACGTCTGGGACTGATGAAAAGATGACATCATATTCCATTCGGATAAAATGTGACGTCATGATGTGACGTGTAGGCTGTTCATTTGTCCCGGCTTCTATCACAGGAATTCCGAGTTCTGCAAACGCCTACGATACGGGAAGAAATCTGAGACATTATGTTGGGATGCAGGAGGAATTTGCAACTATGATAGTGGATATGAGTCTGGAAGTCTAGTCGTAATGAACGTTTCTTTGAGTACGCTTTCAATTATTTTTTTCTCCTTCCCATTGTTTTTGATTGACGATCACTACTGTAGCATAAGATTGAAAAGGAAAAAATAATTGAAAATATTAGTTTATTAATTATTTGAGAAGTCGAAGAAAATATATTTACAGGGGAAAAAATGAGTCACAAACTGAATTGAATTAGATTAAACAGTTTTTTACAGAAAAAAATGTTTTTTTAAGAAATAATCTGATCTTCAGTTAAAAGTCTGTATCAACCAATCGATAAATTAAAGAAAGACTTCTGAGTCAGTTTATCAATTAAAAAAAATCCTGTTATCAATGAATTAAAAAAAAAAAGATTTAGGAGATGAATATGAAAGATTTATCATTTCATAATCAAATTGTCGCTCGTTGAAGTCTATCAAGTTATTTTCTGGGAACAATTTTTAGCATAATTCTTAAATATATGATAAGAAACATAATATATACTATTACACACGTATGTACATAATTAAAAAAAAATTGGAATTTCATCATATAAATTATATTTTCTTTTTATCCTGATAATGGGATATTTAATTTTTCAAATGAATTTTTTTTTTTTACATTTTTACTAAGAATTCTAAATTTTCAATTCATATTTGTGTTTTTAACTTTATTAGCAAAAAAAAAATCACCAAAATTAATAAATTTCGTCTCATTCTATTATTATAAAATGATTTGTTTTATGTAATGATTAAATGAAATCTAAAAAATATTTTTTTATTTTAATAATTTATTAATTCTATTTACGAATATAAATTTTGAAATGCATTTAACTAATAGTTCGAATTAGATCAGAATAAGATCATTTATTTAGAAAAAATTTTTCTTTTTATTAATTAAGATTCATATCGGTGCTTTTCCATTTCAGGAGGAATTTGTAAAACAATATTCAACAAAATCGCCACTCTTAAAATAAAAAAATTATTGGTTTTTTTTTTTTTTTTTTTTTTTTTTTTTAAATTGTTGCTGAGCGCGCATGTTTGAAAATTTGTTGTTTCTAGATTGCTGGAATTTATTTATGGCACTTACATTTCTCATTTGTTTTTGTCCTTTTTTTGCTCTTGCCATAAGTTTCAATAATTAAGAATTACGGAAAATTGCAGTAGATAAAATAAGAAGATTTTTTATGAATAAAAATTAAGTTGTTAATTATTTTGTGCTTCGTAATTTAAAAAAAATGATTTCGATAACTCCTACTTAAAACGGAAATGTGCCGAATATATTGAAATTATTGGTGAGTAAAACAGAAATGGCAACACAAATAAAAAGCGAAAATGACAGAAGGGAAAATCAACCCCAAATAGACGACATTAGTTGTGACGTCATATCGAGCAACTGTTTCCAAACATTTGCTGTTAAGCGCCATTTATCATTGAAACTGCCATAGACTTCAGTGATAGATTTTTAAATTGTTATTTTTGAAATTGATATTCATTATTTAAGGATAACGTGTTTGCTAATACTTTTAACCTTTTGTTTGCTTAACCTTTGATTCTTGCCAAATTGTAGTCACAGTTAATCACCAAGCTGGGCAAAATCCAATCGTATTCTGGTTGCAACAGAACAATTTATTGTTCTGTGCCAACAAAAATTACCAATAAAATCGATAGCCAAACAAAAATCTCCAAGTTTGTCAAGAAGGCACTCTTAAATATAATACTAAACAAATGTTTACATTGTATTTGTTTGGAAACAGTTGTGGATATGACGTCACACTAATGTCGTCAATACCCAGAGACCTCAAAATTTTAAACACGTGATCTTAGATTCGAAAAAAAAAAGTTTCATGTAAGGTTACCGAAGAATGTTTTTTCTTTATATGTTTTAAAAAACAATCTTGCATTTTAAGCTTAAGGTCTTTCTTTTTTTTTTTTTTTTTTTTTTTTGGTTAAGTTTCGCTGGCACTCCGAAACGGAAAAGTATATTTTATTCTTATGTTATATAAATAAAAAAAAATAATTACGACCTTCTTGAGTATACTGAAATTTTTACCTTCATTCTTTTGTAAAGGAGTATTTTAAATTACTAATTCCCTCTTCCCAACCCTCATCCTAAAGGGCCAGGGGTAGCGCATCCGACTGTACCACTATTATATCGTAAACATTTTATATTTCAGAAAGTGCATATGGTACACTCCTTTTAAATTTAAATCAATGAAATCATCAACTATAATTTGTGATTTATAATTTATAGTTGTAAGAAAAATATTCTGACTTAAGCTACTTTCCACTCGAAAGCTGTTTCTTTCCTTTGCTTCACTAAAAATAGAATTTGTTCTTTACATGTAAATATAGATGAGAAAATTAAATTACCTGAATTATTATATTTGCTTTCTACAAAGTTTATTTGATATAGATTCATTGAAAATAATTTTTTCAGGCATGTTTTATTTAAGGAGTTGAATGTGCTTAGAGAGATACATCAACATACAATGTACCCTGCTTCATGAATTTTTATAATCAAACTTATATTATAATTTTATAAGCTCATAAAAACGCTTTGCTAATGCTTAACAGATTCCAACTTAGTTTATTAATAATAAACTTCCGTTTATTATTTAGAATATTATGTAATACTCTTAAATAAAAAAATATTTAATGTTGTATCTACAATTTTTTGAAAAATCATTTGAAGAATTTTATGAGTACAACTAATTAGTAAATAGTAAGAAATAAATAATTAATACTACTTAGTCTATTGTTATTCCGTTTCATCTACAGATGCCAACACAAAACATGTTTCTTTCAGAAATTTTTTTCTGAATATTAGTGCTGTATACAGATTTAATTATTTATTTCAGTATGCAGATTTAAAATTATATCATTATTCATGATGGAAATCTATTGAATTCTCATACAAATGATGTCATATTTTGAAATTCATGCTCATCACTTAAAATGCAACAATTTTTTTTGAAATAGTGCGATATTTTTAGGAAAGAGAGACTACAAAAATTAATTTCACACATAATGTTGTGCAATTTATAAAAAAAATCTTACTAACTGCAAAAAACTTTCTGCCAGCTCTTTACGTGATGTTTTGTTGACAAAGGAATATTTGAACCTATAAAACATTCCATGAAAAAGTCTTATCAGCATGATGATTCGTCGTCTAAGTTGAGTACAAAATAAACTACCTTCTTGTTACGAGAACGATACTTTTCCTCGTGAGCTTACCATAGTCCAGTATAAATAGTCAATATTTATTGAAATTTCATTGTTTCATTTTTCAACTCCTCATATTTGTCGACTGAAATCCTAAGCCAACCAGTTTCTAAATCTGAACTACTGTTAAGTAAAGGATTTAAATATGAACTGTAATTCCTTTTTTCCATACTATATTACACCGACGGAGTGAAAATTAAAAATATTGAGATTTACGGAATATGATGTTTTTAATTTAGGTTATGGAAATTTAATTGAGATAGGCTGTTTTTCTATGATGGCTTTCGGTTGAGTAAAATAACGAAGTCCCTTTTTTCAATGACGAGAAATGTGATTTTTTTCGACAAATCTTACTTGTCTTTTTAGTTTATTTATTTGAGTTCTGTTGCTGTTGTTTGTTTAAGACTTGAAATATTTAACTATTACTGACCTTTTCATAATTTTTGGTTATGGTCAAGAAATAGAGTCATCATCTCAATTATAACTTTTAAAATTTCTGTATTCCTCAATATAGAAACATAAGACGCTACTTGTTTAAAATACATCGAAGTACTAATTAAGGTACATAGAAATAAGGAAAACCATTATCATCAAAGTCGTTTTTGTTTAATCAGGCTTAAACTAGCTACTTCGCAATAAAGAGAAAAAGAGGTTATTGCTAAACGAGTCCACAGAACTCTACTCAGTTTATTGTAAAAGAAAGATTAGAATAATACTGAATTTCTTTTCTTGAAATTGATTTTCTCATTAATACTTAGCCTTTGAAAATTAGTTTGAGTCCTGTATTCTGAAAAAAATATTTGATTCTTCCCAAGTAGAGCAATATTTAAAGGTATGAACTAAAATTACTTTACTATGATAAATAAGTTTTCTCTTTATTTATATTTATACTAATAAGTATTCGTTCGCAATGAGTGAATATGATACTTATTTATCTTTAATTTCTATTGATGATGATCAATACTGGCTTCATGAACTGTGCATCAATGTTATGCTGCTTAGATCCTGAGATATTGAAGATACAGAAAGATATTCTAAGATACTTTTGTAAGCGGTTTCATCAGATTTATGGATTTTGATAAATTGTTTAGTTTAAAAATTTGGACGCAATGAATTGGATTTCGACAGATACCTTCACATTAATATTCTCTAGTTTATTTAGCTCGCAGAATTTAATATTACGTTATGGAGTGACACAGGAATTTAATGAAAAGACTGAGAAATATATGCCAATTTCATTATCTGAGTATCAATCAGAATGTCGAGCCAACGTTTATTAATGAGTCGCGAAGAAGAAAATATTTTTTTATAGATCAACTCTGTTATTTAACTCGGTTTCAAAATATTAAGAGTTTGGTATAGAAAAAATTTATTTCATAAGCTCATTGGCACTATATAATGATTCACACTATTCTCATTTCAACTTTCTGTCTTTTGTATAGGCAAATTGGCAATTGAATAATTAGTGCAGTGGCCTTCAATTCAATAGCCCGGTGGTTTGATTCCTACCGTGGGTGTGAATTTTTATTGTAGTCGGAATGTACCTTATTATGTGTGTCTAATTAGGGCTTATGTAGATTATGATTAAAAGAGTGGCAAGCCTAAAAGTTAGATACTGCATAAGATGCATCCCAGATTATCTCCAATAATCTAGTATATGTTGCAAATCTATAAAATTATTAAATTTCCTTTAAAAAATAGAGAATTAAGAAAATAGAAAAGATTGACCTTGTGCTTCAAGGCTATACATTTCAAATGGTTCTCATGGAAAGGAATAACATTATATTTTAAAATTTAGTAAGCATTCTTCTTCATTCGATGTCAAATGAATTAATTATATTAATTTAATTAGTGATCGTTGAGAAGTTTTTATATATTAGAATATGCATTCTGTAGAATTATGTAAAGGTGTACTTTGAATATATGCCATTGAATGAATTCACTACCAATTTTAAATTAAAAAATAATATCGAGACTTCTGAAGACTTTTTCAAACTTCATTTAACAAGAAATGATTTATTAAATAAAAGTCTAAAAAGATTGTTCTCTATAAATGTATATGATTATTAGTTAAGAGAAACAAGCATCGAGAGTAAATTTCATATGAATTAGTAATATTTATTATTAATAATTGTTCTTCTCACAAAATTATATACTAAAAAAATTATCAACAAATAAAATTCGAATTGCTTAAATAATTTAAATATATGAAGACAAATAAAATATTAAATCTTTTTCACAATATATGAATCCGAAAGATGTCTGAGTGGTTAACGATCCTAATTCCTAGACTGATGGATTATATTTCTGAGTTTCCTTGTACTTTCTTCTGTAATGATGAATAAATATGGCTCACCCTATAAACGGGTTTCAGACGATGTGACGGGGTTTAAGCTATTTACTTCTGTGACATGGTTCGCAGGTGTCCACTGGGTAACGATTTATGAGTAGTAATATCTGGCCTTGTTGGGACGAAGGGTTAGTTCCCCACTGTATCCACCGTTAGGAAAAATTTATGAAATGTTTTGAAGATAATATTTTTGTTTGCATTCAATCATTAAATAAAAATATGCTAAAAATTGTCAAAATATTCAAATTTATATAAAAATTATAATAAATGTTTCTGAAATATATATATACTTAATATGGTTAATGGTAAGCATTTTTTATATGCAATGATGGATAAAGCTAAGGTTAGTTTGTTGAGAGCATGTGCAAAGGTAAGTTTCAAACACTTCTCTGCAAAACTGGCATATCAGTTTTAAGGAAGCATTACCTTCTGTTTTTTGTTTGAACATAGCTTTTTGGAGAGCCTAACGATTGAAGGACGTTGTGAGGCATTTTAACATCCACCACGTAAATTATTTTCCGGGAAAACTTTTCATAGGTAAATGACCGTATTCAGGCATCGTAAAATGGGTTGCCGGGAAATCTTCCAAGTACTCACCTCAGCAGAAATGCATGCAGAAAGAAGAATGCAACATTCATCTTCTTTAGTTTAAATATGAGCGGAATCGAACACGAGATCTTATGGTCCCAAGAACGTTGTCCTACCTTAAGGCCACTATAAGCCCTATATTTTAAAGTTAGGTCTTCCTATGTTCAACAGCTTCAATTAACAGTTATGAGTAACTAGATATAAAAACAATAAAATAATAATCCAACATTAGTAGTTGGATGTAGTTGCTTATTCATTCATGTTAGAGTTTCAGCTAATTGATCATGCATTAACTATCATAAAATTTTTAAATATATTTAAGATTGATTCATTAGTTTGAAATTTGCTTCAAGATAATAACATTGCCATTTATTTTTTACAGATTTTAATCCTTATTGTATTTTTCTTTGAGAACATCTCTATAACCTATATAGTTTTTGCCTAGTTAAAACTACATTGAAAATGTGTAAATATATTCTAACTGGGACACAATATAATTTCCTTTATTTGTACAAGTGAAGTTAAAGTGAAGACGTATATGAATTTAATTATTGAAGTACATTGACGCAGTTGAGAACTATTTGAAAATATTTTGCTTACAGATTATATCTCAGTTTTTGTATTTAGTTATGTGCTTTTAAATTAAATCATGTTAATTTTAAAATATTAAAATCAAAAGGAAAAATATAAAAAAAAATATTTTAATCAGAATAAATTTTCTATCAACTAATATAAATTTAAAACAGTTTTTAACACAAATTAATATATTTTTTAGCATATTTTCCGTGTTATTCTCAATATTTAGAGTTATATTATTTATTTTTTCATTGAATAATAATTAAATGTGTTGAAAACTGAAAGTATACATTATTATAAATATATATTTTACTTGAAGCTACTGTTTATAAACTATAACATGTATTTAAATGTAGTCCTTTTGACATATCTTCAATTATTTCCTCGTTATCATTTCATAAGCAAGACAAAATTAACCGCAAAAATGAATAATTTATTTCCATTTAAATACAAACTCTTTCTCATCCTTATATGTACTGATAAATTTGATACTCATTTCCTTTCAATTACAAAAATTCTTTTTGTATCTTCACAGACACAGCAAAAGAAAGAATTCTCTGAAAAATCAAACAGCGCGCGATCAAGCGAGAATTCTTACGGAAGTGTTTCACCGGTGAGGTCACTACGGGCGCTCGGAGAAGCGAAGTGAAGTGAAAGAGGCACCAACATGCAGCAGCCGCAGCAGACGAAAGCAAATGGAAACCCGGCACAGGGTGGTCAACAACAGCAGACCGAGAACGAGCCAGACGAAATGGAACGCGACTTGGCCGAAGACGCAGTGTGGAAGAGGATACAGCAGAACACCTTCACCAGGTGGGCGAACGAGCACCTGAAAACAGTCAACAAGACAATTACCAATTTAGAAACTGATTTGTCCGACGGATTGCGGTTGATTGCGTTGGTCGAAGTCTTGTCCGGGAGGCGACTTCCCAAACACAACAAGAGGCCGACGTTCCTTTCTCAAAAATTGGAGAATGTGTCCGTAGCTTTGAAGTTCTTGGAGGAGGATGAAGGAATTAAAATTGTAAATATAGGTAAGTTTTTATAGATTTTTGAAATACGCTGATATCCAATCTTGGTCACTTAATTAAATAAATACAAGATTCCAATGTTGATATGTTTTGAAAGTAGAAGCCTTTTTTTATACAATCCAATTGTTTTAATATTTTTTCCCTTAATTTTATGTTCTCATAGTTGTAAATTTCAGTTAATGACAGTGTACTAAATATTTTATGGAACATAAAATTAACTAATATATATGAATAAAACTAAAAAACATTGAAAATTATCGTTACAATAACAATATTTGTTTTGTGGAGTAATATGTACCTATTACTAAGCAAAAGTATAAATCTGGGATTTGCTAAGCTAAGAATTTTTTTTATCCTTCCATATATATTTTAATATCGAATGCCAAAGTTTGGTTTTCGTTTAGTCATAATTTATATTACATAAAAAGTAGTTTTTAATTAAAAGTAAATTTTCCTTAGAATTAGTGAATAAACATTTTAATAGGAAGTTTTTATTGAATAGAAATCAAGCAAATTCTTCAAAACTTAATATTAAACATAGCTATCGTCATTTATTTGTAATTTTTTGTAAATTAAAGCTTGCTGACTTCATTTGAATATGCGTGATGCATTTTAATGTTCATTATCCTAAACTGTTGATAAAGAGCCAATTTGAAGGAAAAATCTGTAAAATATCTTTACAGCTGAAAATTTTAAATTTCTCCTTTGCTGTATTGCTTGAATAATTTATTACTAAAGTTGTTAAAAACCAATGTCTTGATTCATTAAAAGGAAAAAATATTTTTGATGAATTCAGTTTTCCTTGTTCTTTATAGAATATTTTTTTTCTAATTAGCTTTATGTAATTAAGTTACAAAAGTGCTCAATTGTATCTGAGTTTTAATTTTTGAGGAAATATACTTAATATGGGAATGAGCACAGTATTTTTTAAAACTAATTGATGATAATCATTAAAAAATAAGAAAATGAAAATATTAAAGGTAATGAAAAGTACTTTAATTTATATCTTATCAGGAACTAAAATAAATATTTTATAATTATTTCAGTGTATAATTAAACTTCAATCACCGATCCGGAAGTCGCATCATTTAGCTTATATTTATAGGTAAAAATATTATAAAAACATTTGTTGATAATTTGCATAGTTACTGATATTAAAGTATTTTAACAATATTTACTTTTATTTTCAAAAATAAAATGGAGCGATTACTTAAGTCCTTTGAAAGTTGAAAATGAAGTTTACTAACAAATTCTAATACAAAAAGTTCCTTATTAATTTAATGCATTTTCTAGAAAATGTTACCAGTTTATCTAAACTCATAAAATCATTAAAAAGTCATTAATTTGAGAAAGAAATAATGCCGCTTTTATTTCTAAGCGAAATAGATTTTTTTATATAAAAATGAATAATCACATTTTCCCCTCTTGGCTGGTTTCATGTTTCACTCTATGTGATGCCTTTTTGAAGTTCTGAGTACAATGTATGACTCTTATCGTTTTTCTTGCTTTTTAATGCATAAAAAGGCTAAATAATAAAAGCACCAAATGAAATTATTCAAATCCTCAAGTTTTAAAGTTTGATGTTCAGTAAAGTGTCAAAATCATCTTAATAAAAGGAAACAAATTCAAGAGAAAAAAAATTTTAAATTCTTAATCAATATATACATTGATTTATATCCTTTGTAGAAAATTTTTTAAACAAAACAAATCGTGATTAATTAATTCCAATTAATCATCTCATAATTTCGTTTTATTTTTCTTACGGTGAGGATTGTATACAAAAATCCAGAATTCGTAAATTAAACTAAATTTGAAGAAAACCAGATATTAACGCCCTATACTAAATTGCATGATGTAAAAGTATGTTTACATTTGAAATCGTGCCTGTGTCTGCGCATTGTCCCAGTTCCCAGACGATAACACAGGAGCGAATTTTTTGTCTCGTAAAATAAGCTTTCTTGACATTAATACGCTCATACCTCAGCCAACGATTGTAGATGTATACTTGTCAATATACGAATTTTATTTTATGTCTCTGAGTTATGTCTCTGACTTATTTATGTCTCTGAGTCTAAAATTTTTTCCCCTTATTACCATAAAAGTAAAATTAACGAATAGAAAATTTATTAATAAGACAAATTCACTCTTTGTTATTTGTTTCGATTTATAGTTTTTGTTTAGTTTTTCCAATATATGAAAACATGGGCCTTTTCTTTCAATATTCGTGTTTTGTAGTACTGATTGTTTTTAGAAAATGTATCTATTTTTTTAGTTCTTCTGGATTGTAACAAATAAGAATATTTTGCCTGTGAATATAATGTCAGATTTCAATTGCATTGGTACAAAAGGAATCATTTTTATGGCAAAAAATTACCTCTGTTGTGATGATAAATAAACTTTGTTAACTGGTTTCTGTCTTTTCATCCTCTGATGTGGTATTTAAATTTGATGCCTAAAATTAAAGTTGTTTTACGCTCCTGTTGTAGCTATCTTGAAAGAATTTCTCGAGTAAGTTAACTTAATCCACTATTGGTATTCATTGTATCTATCATTAATCTTATTGTGTATTGATAATTGATACTCACCAAGGTTTTGGCTGATTAGTGCTGAATCTGTTCGTATCTTAATGTTTTCACAGTAGTTGCCCCAATTCTAAAATCTTAAATAATACATACTTTGATTATTTTTCCTTTTGGAAACTCTTTAGAAAGTTAATTCTATATTCGTTATTCCAGGAGATTGGCAAGTATCTTTGAGTATCTCCTAGATTGCAATTAACAAGATGATAGTTAAATAAATGTTAAACACTGACTTTCAATTCAACAATTCTTAGGTTCAATACTTGCTTCGGAGGTGATAGACAACAACTTTAACCCATAGTTTTCGGTAAAATTATGGTCAATATAGAAAGTGATCGTGCCACCAACCATTCGCAAGCCATTATGCAGCTCTGGTCCAAATAAGTAAATAATCAATATCTTGATGAAAATTGTGTTGTAGTGAGTAATATATTTATTGTGATTTCGAGATTTTAAAATTGAAGTAAAGTAAACTGGGACATAAATACTTTTTAATAAACTGCTGAAAAAAATTTCATAATTCAATCAATTGATAGTTAAACTAAAAGTTGTGTTATTACTAAATACATTTTTTAATATTTAATCTCATAACAATGCTAATTTTTAAATTTGGGCACGATCCCCAATAAAGGAAGCGAGACGATCCCAGACAACTTTCATTATCATGAAAGAGGAACTAGTTTCTTGAGTGTTTTTTATTATACGCAAAATGGTAAAACATGAAGAGATTGCTTGGCGCGAAAATATATTTGAGAATGATGCTTACTCTCTATAGGTCATGGAATGCAAACAAATTGAGATGTTTTGTGATTACAGTTTTTGTGGAATTGATTAAGCTAATAATTATTTAACTAAAATCTGACAATCGTGTATTAAAAAAAATTTGAAAATGCAGCATATTAAGAAAGTTTGTCACTATTTCTAATACATTTTCTTTGAGTTTCAGTTCAGAATCAAGAACTGGCTTAATATATATTTGTTACTCTGCATTTATTTTAATCTTGTGACACAGACGTGTAACTTTGAACAGAAACCAAACAAATTAAAAATTTTTAGTTAATTTACAAATTTTTGCCACAATACTGACCATTCATTTGCCAATTCTAATATGTGAATATGGTTCTTCAAGAATTATTTTCCATGCTTCATGAAACATCAGCTATGAGGATTATTGCCTATTTTGATTATGAGGATTGGTCTACCTATTTTGAGATTAAAAAAAGTTCATAAATTTCATTGGAATTCGATATTACTTTTTCTGAAAAATAAATCTGGTCCTCCCCATGAAAATTTTGTCAAAACGATAAACTTTAAAATTACGTCATATGATTATGTTCATAATTAAAATATATTTTAATTACCTATATAATAGCTTCTTGATCAATGCCTCGATATCTCATTGTGAAGTCAAGATATTATGAAAAGGTTTTTGTCAAATAACATGTGATAGACTTAGAAAGCGACATTATTCTAGGACTGAAAATTATGACTTTGATAATGAGAAATCCCACGATTTAATTGAGAAAAATTTCTTCAAAATTTTAACTTTTCGATTTACTCAATCTTTCTTACTAATGTAAAAAATATATTAGTTATTTAATATGGAAATTTTAGATACATATCGCATTTGAGAACAATAAATTCACAATATGAGTAATCTTATTCGTTATAGGATTTATAATTTTATGCTGATATTAAGTTTTCACATCTCGAATATTAGGATACTTTATTTCCATGGTATTTTAAATGTGCAGAAAGATTACAAAATAGTATTTTCTGATTTTGGAAATATTTTTTTTTAATTTTATTTCTTTCTAATTTTGTAATTGGGAATTTCTCAAGATATTTTATATGATTAAGAAATTATAAATTTTTAAATGAAATTTATTTTACATGTATTCAGCTATTGTAAGGTATTATGTATTAGCCACGACGTATTAATCTTCCTAAAGGACTTTATAGTGGGCCAAATTTACGTGTCACAAGGGAGAAAACCTATAATACACCCAGTCACTCACTTATACTGATGTTCAAGAAAGCAATGATTCGGCCCAGAAAAGAAAGTTACTTCGGAAAGTCAGCCCTATCATTAGGTCGCGATGATTATTCAAAATATGTTCGGCATTAATTTAGATCGACTAAGTTTTTGTGCTTGCCCATGTATTTATTTCCGCGTGTATATGTTTGAAGACGTGTGTGCATGTATGTAGCAAAACTTCTGGAACTCTGGTTTTATTCATGAGTTCGATTCCCACATCTAATGTGGAGGTTTGTAATGACTTGAAATTCTTTTAAATCGAAGGATTCGTTTGAACGAATAACTTAAATGTGAGCATACGTTGCCAATTCCAAACCATAAAATTAATTTTATTCCTAAATTAAATGACACGAAAAAAATATTCATTTTTACCAAATAAAATTAAAATAATCTTTAGGGTATTGATGCCTTAATTTTCTTAATGTAAAAACATTAGCTGATATTTATTTTGCGAGAAAATATTTTTTTACAATATTATATTTCGGATTAATTGACTATAAAAGTATTTATATGAATAATTATGTATATATGTATCATACTGTACTCTCTTAAAAAATCAATATTTTTTAAGATCTAAAAATCATCTAAAAATCAATATTATTTAGTCTCGTATCATATCTATATGATTATATAAAAATACTGTGCTACTATGATAAAAACTAACGATTTATTTTTATCAAAGTGGATGGATAACTTTATTCTATTAGTAGAATTGTTTTTAAAAGTTTTCAACTGTCACTGGAAGGTTTAATTATAGTAATTAACAGAACTTATTAGATATGTAATGAAAAACAAGATCTAATATGCATTGGAATTGTTTTCTTGCACAATAAAAATTTTAGCAAATCTTTTGTAACTCTTTTTATTCTGTTTTTCCATTATGCCAATTTTATATATCTCGGTTTTACTATATAACTCATTTTTATATATCTAAAACTGGTCATACTCATTCGCAAAACATTTACCACTGGATTCTACATATCTCCATTGATCCGAGACTCGCAACACTGTATCTATTAATGCGGTTTGTTCCAAAGAAATTTTCTTTGCCATGAAGAAACATCCATTTGGAGCTTTTTGAAAAGAATCATAATGCTCCTATGGTTACTTTGAGTTCTAAATATACGCTTCGTTGCCGACTGACGTTACGCATTGTCAATTCATGGTAATTTAATTTATTGGGCTTTAGTTTTGTTACCTTTCGTATTTTCGATAAGTATACATTTCTAGAATAGTGTTTAATTGTCTCGCTTATTTTTCTAATCATTCCTAATCAGATTAAAATTATATTTATTAGCATGTTTCATTTTAACGTTTAAAGTATTTTCTAGCATGTGATAGTCACTTTTTTTTTTTTAAACTTAAAGGCAAATATTTACAGTAATGTTATTGGAAAAAAAATCGTGCTCCAGAGGATGATTCTTAAATAATTCCCACACTAATGTTGATATTATATAAAACGCTTCTATATTTTTATTCTTTTAATGAAAGTAAATTGGATAAAGTTTGCTTTGTTATTTATTTGCATTAAAACTTAATGCAAATATTGAATTGCTACTAAATGTCGACTATATGTGAGTTGTTACATTCTTTTAAGCATTAAATGAATCTTGCATTTTATAACGATGTTTTATTCCGAAAAGATAGCTCTCCACTCGATAGCTTACAGCTAGCAGCTAAATGCTTAGTTCTCTGGACTTCATGTCAAAATTTCTTTGGTTTAATTCCTTCTTCGTTGGTTCAATTTCTACCTCTTGGTTAAATATTTTGATACTTTGTAGTGGATAGCCAAACGGCGTAGGGCGGCTGTTAAGCATTTATATGTTCACCCTGTAAATTATCTTACATAGAGAATTTTTCATAAGAGGACTGTTCATATGTCGCAAAGGAGGAAACCTGGAATATTCACAAGCATCCATCGCGATAGCTGTACGTGTGGAAGACAAAAATACCGTTTTCCACTAAGTTCAACAGTAGCTGGGATCGAACTCGAAACACTTTCGTTCTGAAAAGTGTTTGCTTGTTTACTAAGTTAGTGGGTTGAGATGCTCATAATAGCTCGGAATCCATTTTAATGTGGATAGACATGTGCAAAAAAAGGACTATTATGTAACAAATAAACCGAATTACTGTAAAAGTGAATGTTTGCAGTGGTTCAGTAACTACTTAAACTGAAGCTTCTGGTGAATAATGCATAATGTGCTGAAAATGCCCCTTAGAGCAACCAACAAATCAAACTATTAAGCATTGCAAATTTTTAAAAGTGAATCTTTGTTTAAAAAAACCTACAAAATTAACCAAATGATCAAAATTATCAGAAATTTAAAAAAAATTATACAAAATAATTTTACTTAAATTGAAGTAACTGTATAGTGTTTTTGAATAAAATTCAAATTAATTATTTTTTAGATGCAAAAATGCTACTATTGTGTTTGTCCAAAAACGTGCATTTTGCAAGGAATAAAAGCAAAGCTTTTATTGTTTAGAAGGGAGAGGAAAAAAAAAAACTACATAAACTATTTATTAAAATTAAAATATTACAATTCTATAAATCACTCTAGAAATTTTTAATAATCTAAAAAATACTTTAATCATGTGATATTCTTTTGGTTGATAACTCTATAACCCAACGTAAACGTGATGTCGTCAAGATGACTCGTGCCTGCTGCAATGTCCTTTTCTGGTTAATCAGAAGATCTATTTTGACAGCTGTGTATATTGCGATTTCCGCTGTCTATTGGAAAGTGGAGCAACACATGCAGTGAGAATTCTCGGAATGCCGCAGATTCCCTAAATTTAAAAGCCAATTCTCGCGCCAAATTTCGCCTAGGAAAAGTACTTTATATGATACAAGTCTTTTAGTGTCCTCTTGAGAATGAATTATTCTATTCTTTATTTTGGTAACCTTCGAATCATGTCCGTAGATAAATGCGACGACGATTTCAATTTTTTAAACCGTTTCATTCTTTCTTTTTAAGAGGAATGATGGATTGCTTTTGGTAGATTTTATGAATATATGGCATAAAGTAAAAATAATTGAAACATAGATAAATTAGTTTATCTTTTATTGGATTAAAAAAAATACTGTTTTTGGTTAGAACATAGTTAATTGTTATTAAAAGTAGCTTTTCCTGGAATTAGCTTAGCTTTCACAACAATTATTAAAAATGTAATACGCATTTTTATGCAAATTTCGGATTGTATTTATTGTAAACTGTCTTACTTTTGAACGATCAATTTTCTATTTTGGCTATATAAACTATCATACTAGGTTTCCATTTTTAATATTGTATGATAGCAAAGTTCATTGTATAAAAAAAAAAAATTAAATGTTGGATATTTTCCATTTTATTTATCAAAGTAAATTAGCTTTTCTTTCAGTTATGAAACCGGAAATACTTGGTGGGGAAAGCGCTATTTTGGAATTCAGAAGGAAACTGGTTCAATACCTAACTATTGAAGACTATAATTCTTGATTCCATGACCATTAAACAATGTTAACGTCCGATATCGTTCTGTTGGTAAAGAGTGATTGCTTGGGAACGAAATTAGCATGTCTGAAATTGATTTCGTTTCTTAATTCGGATTCTAAAGTTAAAGGCTCTGGGTTGTGACTAACGATTTCAGTAGACGGAATTACTGCCTGAAATAAAAACAAAATTAAATTTTAATTAATTATCCAGGTAATTACTGATTTCTATCACCTTGTGGTCTGTTACTGATGCTGTTAATTGAATGGTTATCGTTTTAACTTTCTGTTCAACAGCTCGTGCGCTTGATTTCAATCTTAGGCTTGGGTGTAGGAAATGATTCAGAATTCGCATAAAATTGTTGACTCCCTTTAAATTATTTCTTGCTGTGCAAAAAGTGACCACAGTGCGTCAATCAAACTAATTTTCTGAAGTATCGAATTGGCTCATGTCGCACAATATAATTTATTTTTATATTGAAATATATTTATGTGAAATCTTGCATTATCCGTTATGAGCATTATGTTAATTACAGTTGGAATAATTAGGCTGCCTAAGCAAAATAATGAGGTATAAATATTAAAAAAAATGTTTAATATTTTAATCCTAACTCAACCAGTTGCTTATATCTTTTGTTATCACAAACCGAGACAGCCATTTTCTGGTGTCTGCATTGCCTCTATCATGCACTGTGACTAATGTCATAACATTACGGAGAAGTTACACTCACGATAAAACATTTATTAGGGGGTGGAACGCACTGAAGAACGTGTTTACTTTACTCCCTTCAGATTTTCGGGAATGCCATTTTCCCGCCAGACGTCGGCTATAATACCAATCGCCCACGCTCGTTATCTCCCTTTTTTTTTTATACAAGGTTATGTTTTAACTCTTTCTTACCTGCCCGACACAATAGGCTTACCTTTCTAACTTGAGTGATTCCACCCCCACTTATTCCCACCTTGACAAAGCTAGGAAATGCATATAGATTATTGGAATATAAGAGTGGAAAAAGATCAAGGCGACCTTGAACCGGCGGAAAGGACGCTG
This sequence comes from Latrodectus geometricus, assembly GCA_026290005.1. Taxonomy (NCBI): domain Eukaryota; kingdom Metazoa; phylum Arthropoda; class Arachnida; order Araneae; family Theridiidae; genus Latrodectus; species Latrodectus geometricus. The sequence goes on along the minus strand of JAPDSC010010103.1, from coordinate 21,195 downwards.
TGTGTCTGCAGCGATAACTACTGCATGGCTTCCAGGAATGGCGTTTTTCGCAAAAAATTATCTGTTGAGCATCTAAATTAAAAAGAGCAGAATCGCCGCAGACCTATCATGGAAATGGGGACTTAAGATACCGAAAGAAAAAAATGAATCTCTTCTGAGTTTGAAACTAAAACAAACTTTTTTTTTTCCACGCGGTATTGGTAGTTTGTAAAATTTATTAAAAATATTTTTTATAATTTTAATTTTTTTCCTAAGTATAGTTTAAATTAAGAAAAAATTAAATAAATTTCGTCCTTTCACTGAAAATTTTGTAATTTTATGTCCGATTTTAATAAGTTATTGCACAGAATAAAAGTATGCAAAAGTATTTTCAATTTTTTGGTCAGATCTAAATGGCTAACGTCTTATTAGGTCTTCAGTCCAACTGACAATTGAATAATAACAACCTTTGAAATCAAAGTTTGAAGTTTTCACAAGGTTAATAATTACCATTATTAATTGTTCACTGTACCAAGTATTCCATTAAGTGTGGCCTACAATCAACATTTCATTCTTATTACTCACAAGAAGCTTTAAAGTGTTTGCGTGAATGTTTTAGTAGAATCCAATTTGTGTTTCTAGTTCTTAAATTACAAGCATATCGAGATACCAAGCTAAATGATCATCATAGCGGTCTTCAGTTTATAGTTCTTGAGTTCGATTAGACTTGGGTTGATTCCAAACAGTTGTCTCCTAAAGTTAGGTCCTGATAAAAACGTGATCTACTGTCAAATGATGACGTTTGGTCTTGGGTTTCTATTCCTATCTCATGCGTGCATGTTAGTATTGGTTCGGAATCAAGTTAACGTATGTAATGCTTTAATTAACCTCGTGCAAAAAGTGACCGTTAAATAACAAACTAATTGGTAAAAATTCTCTCTCGTGTGGAAGAAATGATCTTGGAAAAATCTCGACTATTTACCAAACTGAACACTGTTTCAAAATTTCTACTCACATCTCATGTGTATTCATATGTTCCTGTAATGGTTTTGTATTATAAAATATTCAGTATAAAATGTGATTAAAATAAGTTAGATGTATTTTGTAATGGTTTAAAATTTAATTTATACTGAAGATCCTGATTAGTTTTCATGTGCCAGAAAGGCGTTAAACCAACTGAACCGGAGTGAAAACTGAATGGTTAGCTCTCTAGCCTTTAGTTCAACAGTTCACAAGTTCAAATCTCAATACAAGCATGGTTATTTGTTGCAATGCGGAATCCACTCATTATCGATCCCGATTTAATTAGCCTTTTGTGTAAGAAGAGATCGTAGAGCAACCAAGAAGCAACTGAACCATGAGCGGCATAATGAGGTGACGCTGCTTCACACCACAGAAAATCGAAGCCATTACTTTTCATGTTTTCATTCTGAAGAGCAAATTCTTAATAATAGGCTTGAGTACTCGTCTACCTTCCTTACATTAGTTATTATTCATGAGAGTAACAACTGTAAGAGAATTGAATTTACACTCACAATTTGAATTTTATTTCTTTAGTTTTCGTCTGTTCAGTTCTAGTGATCGAAATCGTTAAACCCAATCTACCGCCTCGTAGTTTTTAATTATAATTAAGCAACAAGAATGACTTCTCTACTATTCTTATAGAAAATTTATATGTAAATAAGTTGAGATGCATAGAATCGCTCAGCCCATTGTTCTTCCATACTTTGCTAACAAGATCTATATTCTGAAAAAAAAAAGTTTAATTTGAATTGATTTAATGCCAATCTGAAAATTTTCCTCATAAATTTAATAAAATCAATAATATCTTATTCAATTAAATACCTCATTCAGTAAGTGATCTTGACATTTTAGTTTTTGAATTGTATATATGAATATCAAAGTAATTTTATGTCATCTCGTAAAATGCTTTTCTAAAGATCATGTTTAGAAATTTTTATTTGAAAAATACTTTTCAAACAGTTATCATTTTAAATTGATTATTAGTCTTTGTGCTTATCGCTTTGCTTTCGAGTCGAATTTCATCCAAAGTTTCTACAGAAATTGAAATCTCCTGATAAAAAAATCAATACATAAATTAATTTTCTATTTTTAATTTTATCTAGACGTATCATCAGTGCCCACGCAAAAAGATTAGCTTATAAATCTGACGTGAAATGTTTGTGTTAGCAGAAATCAATATCTGCCAAAGAATTTTTCTTTTTTAAACGTAGAAATTTTTTCAAGTGTGATCATAGGTTTGATGAATTTCCGCTTTTTATTTTTTTGATTGAAATTGTTGTTTTAAAAAAATCCCTACTTTTAAAATCATTTACTTAAGAGAAGAAATTGGTTTATAGTTTAGTTTTAATCTTTTTAGACATAATATTTCGCGAATAAAATATCCTTAGTTTAAATTAATAACCGGTGACATTTTAAGGCCTTAAAACTACTTAAGCTGGATCTAGACTAGACATGACTAGATCTTGACAAAAATTAATTATCGTATTTTTAATTATATAGAGATATATTATAATTTAATAAATGAATATTTGTTTTCGATTATAAATCGTATTTTAAATTGCAATATTTAAAAGATTTCGAATTATCAATTTATAAAGTTCATAACTGGAAATAGCATTCAGTGTAAAGCGTACAAATATGAATTCATGAAAGAATTTTTTACAAAGGAATAGTTTCAATCAAATGCCTTTGTAAATTTACCTGGAAAGTGCTTAGTAAAAAGTGTTACTTTTTTTTTTTTTTTTTTTTAGCAATTTAGTGTGTTGTTGAATGATTATTAATTTTCGTAATTTCGTTGTGTTCTGTTCAATTCTTCCATCTGTTGGTTGCAATAATTTAAAATCCACTCTAAATTTTTGATTCAAAAGAGCTCTTGTGCTCAAAAATGATAACTTTAAGCATGATGACAACGACAGAGTGATGGACAAACCAAACCTACTCTTAATGGGTGTTAGGTTATTATATATTTAAGGACATAAGACAGAGTAGAAAATCCTAAATTTTATTATTAAAAAGGAATAGTGCAACGTAGATAATGAAAAATTAACATTAATGTTTATTTAATGGATTATTTAATGGATATTATCCTACTCGTGGTTTTGCGTAATTTTTCAAGGAACTCGAGCGTAGTCTTTGCAATAATGTCAGCGTTCAGTGAAAACATCCTTTCAGCGTATTAATTTTTCAGCTACAAACATGATTTAGAGCCATGTTGTGTATCATTTGACAGCGTCATTATTTACTTATAATCCTATTGCATGAAATGTTTTCAAAATATCAAGCAAAATTTCATTATTTCATTATTAGAGCCGCAAACATTTGTAATAGGTTTAAACTTAATTTTTCCAAACAGCATGAATTCATTTCCTAGTATAGATTGTAAAATACTTTTCTTATAAACACAAACTAATTTAAATACTTCTTAAAACCATTGTCAATTATTTTTAATTTTGGAGTGGTAACTTTAAATCAATGAGGTAGCCCCAAACTGAAAAAAAAATAAATAAATAAATATTAGAAACGTTAACAATTTACTTGTTTAACATACTTAAGTTTTTTTTTTTTTTTTAAATAAGAGTTAGTTCATAATTGTGCGGTATTATGGTATGCAACGAGAATCATTATTTCCTGGAGAGAATGGTTTCGGAATTTTATTTTTAGTGTTAAGTTCTGAAGCCTAACAGTAGGAAGTTTCTGGAAAATTATGTGATCATTGTATTGCTCAAACTTTTGTAAGTACTTACATCTGGCGCAGTTTGACCGTAATCGGACATTGCGCCAAAAAAATCCATGAACCAAATCAATTTGAATTACTTTTATTCCGTATAATATGAACTCGAAAGAATAGCGAAACACACTTTACATTTCTTTAAAGGTATATGAAAAAAATATGCTAAGTAAATTTACTTAGCATATTATTAGATTTACTTAGCATATTAGAAAATCAAAAATATATGCAGGTTTCAATATAAACAAATGCATTACAATATTAGCATATATATTAATATAGATTTAAATATTTGAATTTGTGCTTATGTGAAACAAGGAGAACTGCTAAGCGATTGAAATTTCATAGAAGAAATAAATACAAATGTATCAATTGTAATGTAAGCATATATATCGTAATATAGATTAAAATATTTGCATTTGTTCGTGTGATACAGGAAGAATTTTTAAATGATTAAAATTTGAAAAAAATAAAAATTTAAAAAAAACACGAGCAGGCATTTGTTTTTGTGACATAGAAAAAATTTTTAAATGATTAAAATTTCAAAAAATTAAATATTTAAAAAAATTCACGGGCTTAAGTCAATTGATCATCTGCTTATTTTGAGAGTTTAAATATAAAGTTCGGTTGAAATCATGCAGAATTTTAATACGTATTTTAAATGCTGCAAGGGAGATTCGTTTGTAAGATTAATGAACTGATAGCTGAATAAAAAGCTTTTAGATTTGTATTTCTTCTGTTCATGGAATTAGATCTGACTTCAGGCGTGAATATTTGTAATCTATTCTGTGGCTATTTGTAATAACAAGATTAAATATAAGTTTTCGATAAAAAAATAATCTTTGAGCACAAAATGTAATTACCATGATAAACCAAAATTTGATCTAGTTAAGTATGTGTTTCTTCATGTATTTCATCAATTTTTTCACGAAATTTTGTTTGCATTTTGAGGATATTAGTTTTTTCTTTTTTTATTAAGGACATCGGTAAATATTTTAATTTTCATAATTTTTATTAGTATTTTAATTTATAGTTGTGTTTCTGCCTGAATAATTGTCTTTTTTAATGGATTATAAAATAATGCCAAATTTTATTTTCTCTTGAAACATGAATTTGTACAACAAAATTTTAATTACTATTTATTTCGTTCAAGTCATTTGCAAGAATTTTACTGTAAAGCAATTTGGCAACATGAATTTTTTTAATTCAGAATTAACTTCGAAAATGGAATTACTTTAAAATTAAAAATTTTTAATTAGATGGTGATTCTGTTAATGATGACTTAAAATGCTACATAGAATTAAAGTATAGTTACTATTTAACAATTTTCTACATGCCTTGAAGATGCTACGATAAAGCAAAAAAATTATTTCCATGCAAAGCCATTGCATAATTTATGTATTGGTCCATGAAGGGTAAGTCTAGATTTTATCGTACACGAGAATTCATTGATTTATTAGGCACTTGAGGGTGGATGGTAAAATGCAATTTTTCTTTTTCAATTCCTTCTGTCCTTGAACTCCCTCTTGAAATAGTTAGTGTAACGACTCCGAACATTAGATAGGTCAAGTGTGTCTTGCGAGTTCCTCGCGATAAAACAGTGAGTAATTAAAAAAATATTCCGCTTCTGTTTCAAAGCCCATGCTCTTCATTCCGGCTGACCCATTGGCCTGACTCATACCGAGAACGCGAGATTTTTTTTTTTTTTTTTACGATCCTCTAGCTACACAGCCTTTACTGACCTCATGCCAGATTTGATAGCACTTTCCCCATTTTAATAGCGATTCCTCCTATCTTGCCTTTTTTGAGCAGGGTGGTGTTGACACATTTTATGCGAAGCGAATTCTGACACCGTAGCAATGCGAGTGATAAAATTATTTCTCGGAAAGGAATCGGCGGTATGTGGATTACACCGATTCGAGCGGTTAAATTGTGATGGAATTTTTCTATAAATGTACTTGCTAATGCTGCATTATTTGTGTTTTAAGATAATGCTTTTAAATCCAATTGATAAAATAGCGAAAAAATAAACAAAAAAAAATTTATTGCTGAAATGTATATTTTTTATGTAGTTATCAATTATTTCGTAGGAGATAGTAATTAAAATTAAAAATTACTGCATTTATTTCTGGGATATTTATGGATAAGCAATTCCAAGCTATGAAAAAATAAATGGTCACTATCAAATGCTGGATTTTTATTAATGTTTTATCGTTCATTCACATTACCTATACATAACGGAAGGAAATAATTTCTAAACTAATGTTTTTATAGCCTATGATACGTTCAATATTTATTTGGTTTATTCAACCAACTTCTAAGCAAATGTCATTTGTCGGAATAAGTGTCAGATCTTCAGAATTTTGGATTAAGATTACTTAATCTATTAGTTTCAATTTAAAGATTTAAGGAAAAACATTTCCTAAGAAATATTTTCAATCAATGTTTTGAAAACTTCTGAAATCTTGATTGCTCTTTATAGAAGCTTGTGATGTAAAAATGAAAAACAGAATATCTTGTAGACCATAAAAGAAGTTTCGATTTATGTATTGTTTCTTCGGTGATCTAATTCTACCGTGAATATTTATAATGATTTGAAATCAATTTTAAACTATTTATCGCTATCAAATTTGCTTACCGTATACAAAAGATGTCTAGGGGGAAAAAGTATTGAATATGATTGACGTTAAATTCAGAATTTGCAGCTATAAAATCAGAATTGTAATATTTGACTATAATTTCATTCATCTTTCATTGAAATTCAAGCTCAGTAACACGCAAAGAAATGTCTGTCATTGTTAAATTATCAAAATTAGATTTAATTTCTAAAGCCACGTACTAAGGTTTGCAAGGCCATTGTTTATCCAACAAAGATAAGGTTTCCACTAACTCATCTTATAAATTTGAAGTCAAGAGTAACTTATTACATTTGGAACATTTTAAAATAATCTAGGAATATATGTATTGTTTATATGTATAGATCTTAAGTCCTGGCCTGTAGTTGAATAGTTCATAAGTTCAAGTTCACCTTCGAACATGGATATTTATTGTGTCTCCAATACGAATCGAATAAGTACCTGTACATTAAATATCCGTAGAGCGACAAAACAATTTAAAACTAACTTTCCACTAAAATTAATTGATTGGAACTGTCTATATTGATTATCTACATAATATTGAACTAGAACTATTACCAAAAAAATAAAACTTCAAAACTGGTTGAACGATTTAAATTATAAAATCATACTCTCGCGCGCGTTATGCAAGACATGGAAGGTATCACCTGTTCATGTATATATTCAGTATCGTGGTGTTACTGGCTAGAGAAAAGGTCTTATAAATCTTGCCGCTTCCTGTTTTTCATTTGTCTGCGGTTACTGGAAGTTCCGCGAAAGATGTCTGTATTCAAATTGCGGAGGCTTCTTAGGGAGAAATTAGCATTCATTATAGCCTTTGCATCTGTCACGCTTCGAACATTCAGCCACCAGCTCTTATAATTTAATTATATGCTTTTATTCCATAAATTAGCCTACACACTTAAAAAGGATAGGCATGACGGAATTGTTTTAAATACACGTCGAAAAAGATTTAATTATCGTCAAGACTTGCACAAAGCAACACAAACCGGAAGCTTACTCTTCAGATAAAAGCATCACATTTTCTTTTATTCTCTGGTAACTTTTTTATTCGTCTATTTGTGAAATGACCAGAGAAATTATTTTAATATAGACTAATACCAATAGCATGAATTTAATTTCTTTTATTAAATCTTTATACTAAAAAGAATAGTCCCCCCCCCCCATACTTTCTTTCCTTAAGGTAAATGCAACTTCAATAATTTGTTCTATTCAGATTGTTTATTATTTATTTTCAGGAATTAGAAACATCTACGGATTCAGAACCCAATTTCGATTGCATAAGCCCTGAGAAAATTCAAATATTAGAGGGAGTAAAATTTTAATCGTAATCAAATCTTTTTCTTGAAAATTGATCATTATAACAGATTGAGTCTTTAGTTTTTTTGCAGTTTATGAATTATGCAAGTAACACATAACTGCGCCAACTGAAATCACTGTATTTGTTGAGGTTTCTTATTTCTGAAACGAAAATCATAATTTCGAATTTTTGGGTCTCATGCCATGACCAAATACTCAATTATGCTATGCCAAAGTTATGGTCTGAATTTATTTATATTTTTGTTTTTGTAATCATTTGAATGTTTTTTTTTTTTAAATTTAAACAAAATTCTTTGTACCTTGTAAGCGTATATACCTCATGTCTTACAAAAGTGCATTCGATCACAAAATCACTTACAAGATAAGTGGAACAACAAAAGAATTAAATGAACAAATTTACATAAAACAAATCGTTCGAATACTCCGTGAGAAATTGGAAAATACCGGGCCCTACAAATGAAGAGACTTAATTCGATTCCACAAACCGTTCTGGTACTTATATATGTATAATTGTTGACTTTAAAAATTCTGTAGCATGTTATAGTTAGAGCCAAATGAAAGATTTAGGTTATAAGAAATTTAGTTCATAGTCACTCTTATTAAGAATTTTTTTTATAGTATTTTTTGGTTATTAATCTATAAAAAATGCATTGTTAAACAGTTATCTCTGGAGTTTAGTTCCACAGTTTGCGAGTTCAATTTCTAAGTTGGCTGTAGACAATCGCTGTGATGCGGAACTAATTTTAATTTTGATTCAATATTTATCTTTCTGCAAGAAGCTGCCCACGAGCAATAAACGAAACAAAATCAAAACAATTCTCGCAGGTTGGTAACATAGAAATAACTATTATCAATAATAACATTTAAAGTCATATTTTGTCAGATATGACTGCTGAATGATTAGCATTCTGGTCTCTGTCTCATTAGTTCGTGGGTTCGAACTCAACCTGGAATTCAGTGTTTATAACCATTATGAACCCAGTTTAAGTTAGGTCCAGATATAAGTAGCCCTTACATACAAAATTAACCACTGAGCTACAAACCAGACTGATTATACAAAAAATCTCAAGTACTTATTCATTGATCGCAATAAAGACTGTATGTCCAAGTTGTTTCAAATCACTCCTATCAATATAATGCAAATCTAATGATCACAAGCGATTTAAAAAATCAGATATCTCGAAATAAAAATTTACTAAAAATCATACCTTAGTGTTTTTGGGCTCGATTCCTACTTGGGCACTGGTAGCTCATAGTGATTAAGAGTTCTATTTAGATTGTAGGTCATCTCTTGTGCACAAAAAGGGAACATAAAACGTCTATCAAGCTACATTACTTAAGCATAAATTTCGGTATCGGGATGATGTAAGAGTTCGCACATATGCGCCAATCTTCGGATAATGTCAAAATAATAAATTCGTAATTATCTTCAGTTAGGTTTAACATACATCAAATGCATATCTACAAAAATTGCATTTGCAAATAAGTGTTTCGTCTGACAATTTAGTATAAAATATCTTTCTGACAGAAGAAATAAAATTTTACATGCTTAGATTTCGATAAATCTTTATATATAATTATACACACTTTTGATTAAATTGCATATAAATTAAGATTTGCATTGATTATTAGACTGAAATGGAATAAATTTTCAAGCCACATTAGGATTTTTGATTCCTTATATTCAAATTTCTTTAGTGTTTCGAGGACGAATTTCATATATATTGATGTGAATATATTTAGCTAAATTTGAAGAAAATTTTGAAAGCCTTTTTTTAACGAAGCCAATGCTTTAAATGTTTAAATCAATGGGCGAGAAGATGAATAAGAATAAAATATTTTCTCACACCTACTTATCCTTGACCATCTCTGAAATTTCGTAATCCGAAAGGTTACTCTAATCTGCTTCATTCCTCGCACCCAAACCAAAAGTTTGAACCGATAAAATACTTTATTTCACAACGAGCCGAACAATAAATCCTACTCTAATTCAAAAGCCTCTCGGTGGCAGCACCGGATTTTTTAAACGTTTTAAGTCGACGTAAGAACTTTTTTTTTTTCTCCATGTTTAACATACAAGGGGTCAGCTGTGAGGTGATGTTACACCCTGGAAAATTTATTCAAACTATTTTACTGTCTGCATATTTGGCAAAAAAAAAAAAAAATATATATATGCAGACACAATTTTCTTATTTGTATGAAAGAGGAATGAATAGTATTAGCTGGACAAAAAGTATCTTATCTTTTGAATCTTATCCTTTATACAAAAAGAATATCAAAGAAGGAAGCATTTACACTTAGCATTTGCTAATTTAGGTAGATATTAGATCTGGATTTAGTTTGTTAATTCGACTTCTGCTCAGATTTGGCCGAGATAGCAGCTGAATGATTTGTGCTTTTCTTTTCTGTTCATTAAATACTTCGTGGGTTCGATTCTGATCTAGAGCACAGTTATTGATAGGAGTTCGCAATTTATTTTAGACTATAGGCTCCTATCTAATTAGTCCTTGTGGTCATAAAATGTTAATAAATCGATAATCGCTTAGAAAATTGGTTTTGATAATATTTCAAAATCCATTTAAAACCATTGTTTTCATCGGCCATCGTGTGAACAAAATATCTAATGAACCAAAATCCTAGTCATTGTATACTTAATTTAAAAAATTTTAAATCTTAGAAAATATAAAATTTCAGGAATTGAATTTTCTACATTCTTGTGTAGTATAAGTGATACTAATATACAAATAACTTGCTATGTATTTCGGTGAATAAATATGTTAAATAGAAAATATCCTGAATTTATTTACTTACTTTCAGTATTTAAATAATTTTCAGTATTATTATAACAATCAACCATTTATAAAATTTAATTTATGAACTTAGATATTGCAGCATTGGTTATTAACACTTGCATTCACTGGCCCAGTGACTTTAGTATCTTTACAAATAAACTTTTTTGCACTTTTAATGTAATACTCTATTATATACATCCTAAGTCGCATTACGAGATTTGCTTGTGCCTTTCATAAGTGATCAAAGAAAGGCACAAGCAAATCTCGTAATGAAGAAATCTCCCGTGAAGATGTTGACAAATAAGATAATAAACCTTTTTACGGATTTCTTCATTCCACCTATTCGGGTCGAACTGGTAACCGAATTGTTAATTCTGACGTTCAACATTCCGTCGGTTCAAACCCCACCTTTGGTTCAGATGTTCCTAGTGATTCGGAATCTACTTAATTGTAGTTCCCGGTGTAATCAGTCCTCATGTGCAAAAAACGGCTGCTAGACAAACAAACCAACCCACTAGTAGAGACAAACCATACGAATCGTTCAAAATTGTGCAGCTAATTCAAAGGACTAGAACCTCCCTCATCCGGACGAATAGGAGATCCAGGTAGGCCAAATTAATGAAAGTCCTTGCTCTTCACTAACCACACTTGACAAACTTAAATGCTAAAAGAAATTATTGATATTTTTTTTGCCTTACTTTAGTGATTATTTCTTATGCAATTAATTGACGGAGGTGTCTCAAAAGGACTTTATTACCCTCTCCTTTTTTGTTTATGTATGTACATACATATGTATATCTGAATGATTACAAACTTAAAGATGTGTGAACAAAACCACGTACCTTATCATTATTTTATCCCCCAAAGTTACAACCACTTGTTGTTTTCTTTAAACAAAAACTTCAAAGTAAAGGACACCGAACTGAACGCTGAATGGATAGAATTTTGACCTCCAGTTTGAGAATTCAATTCCCATCTTGGTTGTATGAATGTTGCTTGTATTTTGAAGTTTACATAAAACACAAATACAAATTTCTTACAAGCCGTTTTGATTGCGACTTTTTCATAATCTCAAATCTTAATTTATGTTATATAGAATGTCTTGAAATACGCTTTTAAGCACATTGTAAAGAGATGATTAGAAATCTCGTGTTTGATGGGAACATGATTTTTTTATTTTAGGTTTCTCCAAAAGAGAAAAGGTCTTGAGTATATTTATGGTAGTTATGCAATTTTACTACTATGTGTGCCCTTTTCCGATATTAGAAATTTTTATGCTCTTGTGAAATATTAAACATTTGCTAAACTTTTAATGATTTACACAATTCAAACAGAAATGTGTGGCATCTTTTGAAATATTTAGACAAAATTATTAAAATTCAGAAGATAAGTTTGACTTGGAACAAAAGATCGTCTAGTCTTCTCTTTTATTTTCATAAGACATTTAAATAGTCCTCAATGAAAAAAATCTTACTATTTTTTTTTTATTTCTTTCTTTCATGTTTTTTGTTGAAAACAAATTGAAATCTTACTCTTGTAAATTTTGAATATATAAAATTAATTATTTGTTGATTTTTTAAAAAATTAGAGATAAATATTGAAAAAAAACTTCAATCAGGTTTCATCCTTTGTATTTCAATGAATGAAATTTTTGTAATAGAATTAATTTCATTTTGATTTTTAATTAATAAATTTGGAAAAAAAATAACTAAAAAATATACACAGAGAGAATTGAACAAGCTATTTTTTCCAATATAAATTAATTTTAATGGAATTTATATTTTGTTTGTTGTATAATTTTAAGTGATGAAAATTCACACACAATAAATGTGTGTGAGCGTGTGAATTTTTGTAGTTTAGCTAAACACACACACACAGTTTTTCACTGTGCATGGTTTTAAAATAAATCAATTAAAATTTTAAATCCTTCATTACTTTAATGTTTGAGGTAGTAAGATATTCTGAATTTACTTTTAATCAAGCAAAGAATTCTTCTGGGTTACATAGAAATAACTTCAAAATAACTTAATTTCCTGATTCCTCAACCAGAGACCAGCAATCGTTTGGAGACATATTTCGTTCTGGGTAGCATTATGTAATATGAAGAGCCCAAATTAATGCCATTTTGCTTAAGAAAAAGCTATTTGGAGCACAAATTAAGGACAGAAAAATACTTATGTAACCGCAGAAAATTATTAGTTTTTTTAAGTTTTATCTTTTAGTAGTATTTCTTTTTTTTTTTCTGTTAATGCTTGACATGGAGTGGAGAAATATAGCAATTTTTTGTGTAACTGCATCTAACATTTAAAGATAGGGAGGGGGAATGTTCATTAAAAATTTCTGAAATAATTTTGAAAGAATTATTTTAATCGTAATATTTAAATCACATGCATGACATAACTTTTAAAATTGTCTTAAATTAATTTCAAATGTTAAATAAGAAAGTATTTATTACTATTACACACACAAAGGTGTGCATGTATATAAAAAATTATTTTAATAATTTTTGTAGTATTATTCATACATTATGAATTTTCATCATTGATATCATATAAATTCTATTTATGATCTAAATGCATGTATTTTAACCTTCCAAAATGTACATTTCTTGAATTTCTAACATATTCTGAACTGAAACATAAGCTCTATGGTATGGATAGAGATTACTACATTACGCATTCCTTACATTTTCATTTCAGATAGCAAAGATATTGTTGATTGCAAATTGAAACTCATCCTCGGTCTGATATGGACCTTGATCTTGCACTATTCTATCTCCCTGCCCATGTGGGAGGGCGAGGAAGGAGACTCAGTCTTCGACAAGAAGAGTGGACCTTCCCCCAAGCAGAGGCTGCTCGGTTGGATCCAGAGCAAGTTGCCAGATCTGCCCATCAACAATTTTAACTCTGATTGGAATGACGGCCGAGCTGTCGCAGCTTTGGTGGATGCCTTGGCTCCAGGTAAAAATTGTTTTTCCTTTTCAAGTCCTTGTAATTATATAAATTCAAATTTCAGATTTTAATATTTCTTCATTTACTAGTAATCACAAATTACTCTTTTAATTTTTATTTAGGTATTTAATCATTATCTTAAATAATTAACTCATAACGGAATTTAAAATATTCAACATTGCTTAATATTTTCCTAGTTATCTTGTGATGTAGTATATTTTTTAAGCATTTTTCAGCTAGGTTCTGTGTTTTTGCCAGACTTTTGCTACCAACTTGTGTAGGTAAATCTCGATTCAATAATTTTGGTTTAGTTAGATATAGTCAAATCAGCATATAATTGCTGTTTTAATCGTACTCCTCCAGAATTGACGAATAGAGGAATCGAAACTCAGTACTGAGGCTTCCAGTTCATTATTGTACGCAGTAGAATAAGACTGTAAACTCGAGTATACACATCTTCCGTCACAATACTTACCAATATAATTTCGTTTTAAATTTATAAACTTGGATTGAGTTGGGATCCAATTTAAACTGTAAAATTTGTTCTAATTAACTCTCTTGAGCAATATGTATATATATAGCCACTGAGCGGACAAACTAAACTGAACTTACTTTATTAGTTTAAAGCATTTAAATAAATCATTATTTAAATAATGGAAATTATCCATGCATACATATTACTGAAATATCCAATGTCTCCCGTCAGCTCAGCAAGGAAATTGAAAGCCCTAGGACACTATAATTTCAATAATTATGTTCTAAGATTCAAATATCTATGTTAAGTCAAGTTTAACTTAAGTTCTGAGTACTAACAAAGAGTAATGTAGGCTCTTATCCATAATTTATTATTTTCAGCTCAAAGCAGTGTAAAAAATAAAAGTTCATAATGTATCGTGCGATAATTTTTTATAGTCCTCATTAATTTGTTGTGACGCTATTCTGAAAGAGAATGTGTCATTAGATTAAGATGTAATTTTACAATTTATTGCAAAAATCTAATTTTCCTTGACATGCATTTAATTTTAATCTTATTTCAGTTAATATTTATATTTAACCCATAATTTTTTTTTTTTTATCTCCAACAGTTTTATATAATGTATGTAATAGATGTTTCATTACATAATATTATTTTTGAATACATACTATGTATATTAAATTGTATTTCTGGAACTAAAACAATTTTTTAAGTAAATTTGTTATAGAATTTTGAAAAGTAATTCTCGTGGGGCTCATCTTTAGGTGAATATGGGTGTCCTAATCTCGAGTTGCCCAGCAATTTTATTCTGTTTTCTCTTTTCCTTCTATTCTCTTTATTTCCATCCTTGAATGATAAGGGAGGGATTCTCCATGAGTAGCTGAAGTCGCTCTGTTTGCTTCTTGCTTCTTAAATTGAAGTTTAAAATTCCTGACTCGGCATAACCTCAGATAAAACTTAAAATATTCTATTATAAAAGTAATAAAAATATAATCAATTTTGTATCAGATGACATCAAAATAAAGCCAGCCACTTAATTTCACCAGTTTAAATATACACTGTAATTTTGATATTAATTGAAGCATGCTAAAGTTTTTATCAATAAATTTACTTTTTAAAGCCAAATTTACTCAGTGTATACTAAAAATTCTGAGAACTTAAATTATAAAAGAAATTTTTTCTTTTTGAAAACTTGTGTATCATTTTCTCTGTAATGGGTAGTAATTGTTTCAATAGTTAATATTTTAAATGTGCGACTTTTTAATAGTATAAGCAGAATACAAAAGACCAAATTAGAAGCGGTAATCAAAAAGTTAGGAAAAACAGTTACCAATTATCAGAATTTCAAAAAGAAAAACTTTAAATAAAAAATTTAAAGTTTTTCTTTAAAACCACCTGTATTCAACTTCCCACTTGAATTCTTTGACTTTTTTCATAGTGGTTGGTTAATTGTTTTAAAATATTTTAAAAATTTCATTTCTATCTATAACATTGAAGTTGTCTAGAATTGCTATTGTTTACTTTGTATGATATATAAAATTATTCCTGACATTTAATTTGATTGTTTTAAAACGTAACCACTAATTATGAATGTTAATAATTATGAATGTGTCTTTATAAAATTTGATTTTATGTGTATATGCAAAATAAACAACGTGAAGAGAAAACTATATCACAAAATTTTAATGCTATGAGAGTTCCATTTTTTTCAGTTTTTTTGCTAATGCTAATGAAACTAAAGTTAAATCGAAAACACTTTTTTTTTTAAGTAATTTTTAAGCTGGCGTTTCTCGCACAAAGTAAAAAAAATTTCTGTTGAATTTTTACACTTGTTTCATTGCATAATTAGAAATTCTAAATATACCTTGTACGAATATGGAGACAATAATAATAAAAATCTATTTTTAAAATTTAAGATGGCAACACAAAATTTTATCGTCTGCTGTTCGAGAATTATTTACATACTAGCGGTGTTTTTGAATTTCGTTATTTTAAAGTGTACTGATAATTAAGTTTATTTATATAAATACAGATATGATTAATTTTAAATATCTTTCGAATTAATTTTGAAGTTAAAATTAAATGAAAAGTCTCTGAAATATTTTCAATACATAAAAGTAAACCGAAGTTTGCATTATAATGACTAGTTATATAAAGGTTCGAAATCTTTTGTACATTCTTCTTGAAGATTAAACAATAAAAAAAATATTAATAATATGAATTATTTAAATATGCAACGAAATAGTTTTATAAATTAACTTTTATATTTATGAAGAAGTTAAAATTTATATACCTAATTTAGATTTTTAATAAAATTCATTTATTTCTAAGATTTATGTAGTTTTATTTCTAAGGTTATTTTTGATTTAAAAATTGTATGAATTGGTGTGGAATATGTGGAATTGGACATAGTTTAGTTTTAAAATAAAATTATTCTATAATTTGAAAGTTTAATTTTTAAAATTTTATTTGATCAGTTAATAAATATAAAATATAGAAATTTAAATTTGATATTTAAATGAGCATCAGTAAAATATTCTTAATGGGTATTTAAGTGCTTAGTCATAAGCACAGAATAACTTATATCTGGCTGCTCCAAAGAATGTTAATATAAGACTGTATCTGCATTATACTGGACTTTAAATGCTAAAATCAAGGAATTTAAGTTATTATGTAAATAATTTTCTAATGATATTTCATAATAGCAATTATATAATTAAAATTAAGGTCAATTATAAATATAACAAAAATTTAATTTAAAATAATATCAGAAATTTAATAAACATAATCTCTCTCATTGCCTATCTTGAATATTTTAAAATTGAAGTGAGTGCCAAAATTTAAGTAGTTTAAATCTTACCTTCACACTTAATTTAAAATATTAAATGAAAATTATATATATATATATTAGAAATTTCAATGCTTGCATATTATCCTGTGACTATTTCAACTGAAAATAATGAAAAAAAAATTATGTTAACTAACAAATAGTATTTGTAGTTAAAAAGCATTCGGAATCACTTACAAAAAGTTGCTCATTACTACTCAAAGAGTGAAGTTCCCAGACATGGTAATATGTGGCTAATAAATATGTTTGCCTCAAATTTTATTTAATAATTATAACATGCATCTTAAAGAAAGCCTCATCAACCTGTTGTCCAATGAAACTCCCAAGTAAACAGGTGATGGTGAACAGGTGATGAAAAATTCTGATTAACTTCTACGCAACTTATTTATGTGAAAAGTCCTTTTCATCTGTCACAGCTATCAAAACTTGATTGTAATCTCAGCTGGTAATGAAATTAGTCTTGCTGTAACAACATTGGTTCTAAATATCCATAATCTTATTTCAAATAAGCAGGAGCATCTATCACATTATGAATGTATAATGTTAAAAATTTGATATATTTAAACCATTTTTTTAATTGTTTGTTTTAAAATTTGTTTATTTTATTATGGTTCTTTAATAAAACTTTCATATTTTAATTACAATTAAGTTTCATTTTATTAACAAGATGTATTTTATATGTTCAGAAATCATAGTTTTTTGGTAAGTATATTTAATACTTAAAAATTCTTTTAGAGATTCATGGGATTTAAATTGTAAATATACTGGTTTATGATGTTAAAAAGTTTGGCAACTGCTGTAATAGATGAATTTTCGTACTTCACCTATTTAGTTTATGAAATGACTAATGATAGACTATTAAAGTGAAAAATAAACAACTTCAAAATTGTTTTATAAATTGATCACAAATAGCTAACACTTCTCAATGTTTTATTCCTATTATGGATTGATAAATAAGAAAAAATATAAATAATGTAAAATGCTAGCATAAATGCACCATCCAAGTTCTTTGTTTAAAAGCTACAGAATGAAGTGTGCTCACGTGCCATTGAAGCAGCTATAGGTTGTTCAGAAATAACTTAAAGCAGCTAAAACCAGTTTAATGAACTTTAGAATGCCATATTTTATACTTTAACAATCAAGTAATCATTCTTTTGAATACCTAGTTAAATCATAGAATTAAATACTTTTGTGTACTTTTTTTTATATAATTGTTTCATTAAATACCTTGTTAATCTATGAAATAACAGATTTCACTTTTAGAAATAAATTTAGGTTGCATAATATGTATTCATTTATGCTAAAACATCTTTACAATACTTTCAAAATTTTTATTCTGTTTCAATAAAATTTCATTCCAATTGAAGTAATTTTTCTCATAGGATTATGTCCTGACTGGTGTGACATGAAACCTGAAAATGCTCTTAAAAATGCCAAAGAGGCAATGGATTTGGCAGATAATTGGCTAGGAATTCCTCAAGTAAGATAATAAATTATAACACCTGTATAAAAAATTTTGTGCTGTTGTAAAGTTGTTAATCTTAAGGTAATATTTATAGCAAATATTTTGAAATACTGTTTTTTTTTCTTAAGTTTTAAAAGTATTTAAAAGGTACTTTTTGTGCACACTGTTTCATACTTAAGAATTTAGCATTTAAATTTTAAACTGCCCTTGTCTATAAATCAGATATTAAATCATATTTAATATTGGTACTTTTATTTCCAGATGTTTTATATTTGGATATTTATTGTATTTGTAAAATTCAGATATTTTCAATCATTTATAATTAATATTTTATCTCATTACATGACAATTTCTGAAGGAGCACATTTTATGCTTTTAAGCAATTTGTAAAGTAAAGGATATTAAGTCTGTTTAATTTAAATTGTATGTCCTAATTGAAACTGCCCTCATACATTTATGTATGTAAATGATTGTAAAATAAGACTAGAACACTGTTAGAACATTTTTGTGCTTGAAGACAGACTTGAGAAAATTGGTTGTTAATATAAATTATTTATGTGAAGAATTTTAATGTTTGCTTGTTTTGAAGTTTTTTCTTTTCCATATAAAGCCAACATTAGTACTTAAATAAAAGCTACAAATGTAGATAGAAAATAATTTTAAGTATTAAGACTTCTTAATTAACAAAGGTTCTTATAAGATAACGTAAAAATATATGTAAAAAAGAGGTAAAATAAGTGTTTAATTTCTTTTTTTGATTTTCAAAGTGATGGCTTATCATAGTGGTATCACATTTTTACATTGGAGAGCATACCTTTAACAATATTTTTGTGTAAGGTATGTTCTAGTGCCTCTCTAAAAATTTATTTGGACTTTGGATATAGACTAAATTAACTGTTATCTATTAGTATAATTAACCTAGCTTCCTAATTTTAATACCAACTAACTAAAAGTGTTCAAATAAGACTTTTAAATAATATAAAGCTTTTGCCATTGGGCATTAAATGGCCATGAAATATCTATTGAAATTCTAAAATGAATAAATTCATGCCTCTCTGAAGAATTAGATCATTAAACCTATTCAACAAATTAATATTTAAAAAATGATATAAAATTGTATCGTGCAAATAATTTATTGTCTTTTATTGAAATACCACTATTTTGAGGTTAAGATTTCATATATTATTAAATGGTAAAGTTGGAAAAAGTAATTTTAAAAAAGCAATGAGTTAAATGTGAGTACTTTTCTGTTATCTAGTATTTTTTAATCATTATTTTTTGTTCTCAACTAAATGAATTTACTGAATTCTCAAATCATAAATTGGTAAGAAAATTATAAATACTGAAAACCTAGTGCAATACAGCACTCTTATTTCTGTATTTAATCTTAACCTCTATTGAGCAATAGAGGGATG
Source organism: Latrodectus geometricus (assembly GCA_026290005.1). Classification (NCBI taxonomy): domain Eukaryota; kingdom Metazoa; phylum Arthropoda; class Arachnida; order Araneae; family Theridiidae; genus Latrodectus; species Latrodectus geometricus. Next base: position 1,563 of record JAPDSC010010103.1, on the reverse strand, counting down.
AATGCTGTACTTCTGCATGGATCCATATATGAGTGGGTCCTTGGGTATTTTTTAGCTTTTATCCCTAGCAATAAATCTATTAGAAGTTCTGGAAGGCAAATATAGCTGATGCTTAAAAAAGCCTTACTGCAGCTTCTAGCCAATTGGCTGTTCACTATGCAATGTTTAAATGATTAAAAAGTCTCAAATATCTATGACTAAATTTTGTTTTGTTGATGGGTAGATTAGGATTAGTAATTTGAACTGTTATATACAATTATTATCTTTGCCATTTCTAAATTTTAATCACATATTTCAGTTCATTTTAAATTTATGTATAGTTATTTAAAATGAGTAATCGTCTAATTAAAATTTATTAGAATATGTTTAGAATTACAATATTTGCTTACCTTATAATAAAACAAATTTTATTTGAAGTTGAATAATATTTTATAAATGCTCTCAGTTTTGAAGGTTATGAGCAAAATTTTATAAAAATTTAAATATAGAAAATTCTTCTTTATAAATTAGTATAATTAATATTGTAACTTTTTTTTGTAGAAATGTTCTGTGATTATTTATAATTATAGAAATAAAAGGTATTTTTTTTGTTAATAGCTTGTAAAACCTGAAGAATTGGTTGATCCTAATGTGGATGATATGTCAATGATGACATATTTGTCTCAGTATCCAAAAGCTGAACTTAAACCTGGTGCCCCATTAAGACCAAGAACAAATCCAAACAGAGTTCGTTGTTATGGCCCTGGTATTGAACCTACTGGAGTTAATGTTGGTGCACCCACTATGTTCACAGTTGAAACTTTCAGTGCTGGAAAAGGCGATGTTCAAGTTTTTATTGAAAATCCAAAAAGAAAATTTGAACCTGTAATAATTTTAATCTTTGTTACATTAATTTTTTATATTAGATAATATCTTTATTAATCAATCCACTGAAGTGAAGTTTGTAAATCATTTTCCTGTTTTTGTAGGTTGAAATAAAATTCAATGATGATAGAAGTAAAACATACACAGTAAAATATACTGCTCAAATGGAAGGACAACATAAAGTAATTCAATTTAACTTCTATTAATTATAAATACCCATTTATTTGCTGAAATATGTAAAATATTTATTTGAAGGAATATGTTATGACTCTAAAACTCTATTTTAGGTTAAAGTTATATTTGCTGGTAAAGAAGTTCCTAAGAGTCCTTTCTCAGTAATGGTTGAAGGCCGGGCTGGAGATCCTGCTAAAGTAACTGCTTCTGGACCTGGATTACAACCAACTGGTGTCATGGCAGGAAAACCAACATATTTTGACATTTTCACTAAAGGTATTGGTATTTTTTCATGCTTTTAGAAAATTTTATTTAGTTTTGTATAATTGATTTTAAGCTATAATTTCTGTTTGTTGTATTTTTATCAATCAATACTTGTATGTGCTAATTGAATTACATAAAGAATGTCGATCTCTCATAATTAGACTATTGAGTGACTCAGCACATTTCTTTTTTAGTTTAAGAGTAAAATAAGAGCACAGTAATTAAAGACACAAAATTGTTAAAACAATTCTTAAAAAAAAA
>JAPDSC010010099.1:0-12139 GCA_026290005.1 Latrodectus geometricus | reverse complement strand
CTTCTATTTAAAAAATTCATTGACAAATTTTACAGAAAAAGTAAAAATTTTTTACTTTAAAAAAATAGATAGAGATTTAACTACATAATTTTTTCTGTAATATCTTAATTTTGAAGTAATGTCTGATTTTTAAATGAGGAATTCAGTTTTTTAAATGTAGATGACAGAAAATTTTTGAACAGATATATTCATTAATTTTTTTTATCTATAAATAAGTATTGCTTTCTAAAAAACTGATCACACTTGTATTCAAACAAAGGTCGAAAAATATATTATAAAAGTGAATTTTATACGAGGTTAAGAAAAAAAGATGAACAGTTAAATTTTCTATAACAAAAAAGTTCATGTAAGAGTAAATTACAGAGTAGTATACGTTTATTACATTAATAAAATTCAACATAGACTGTGAGGTGTTTCATGTCACTGGAAAAAATCTTTTGTCTGCGACATGATGAAACATCGTCACTGGCTATGATTTGTACAATACTTTTGCATTTGCAGGATAATTTATTTGGGTTCTCAGTTCACATAAAACTATTATACTTATATTTTAACTGATGCAATATGTAAAACATGCTGTGTGATTGAGATATTAATTTGATTAAAAAATAAAATATATAAGTTTAGTGATGCAGCTATGTTATCTACTTAAGAAAAAACTACATCTAGAATAAGTTCCGCAGTAACAAAACTTTTATCATTAGTAATTCCTCTTTATGAAGATACTCCATTATATGGAGACATTTTTCAGAATTTTTGTTTTGCTAAATGACATAATCAAATGTATTTGAAAAAGAAGCATAAATTACGTACTGTGAACTTTATACGTTGTTATTTTTATATTTTTCATTGTTCGTTTATAAGTTATATTGTACTGTAACTAGCCATTGTATTTTCTTGAAACGTTTTTACAATAAAAATATAATACACACGATTGTCAAATGTTTAATTCAGATCCTTATACATTCTTCATCGTACAGTCTTCCATATTCTTACTTAAATAGTTTATAATTTTTGTACAAATACAGTAAAAGATCTTAGATAATCTTAGATATGCATACTCTAATCTTAGACAATTTCACAGAGCAGATCAAAATATTTTATAAAATATATTGGAACGTATACTATTATACTGTTGCAGACGTATTTAAGAATAAACTTAGGAATAACCAGAATAACGACACGAATTTCTCAACAAACCTCTAATGAGGGAAAATTCCTGTTACAAACAAATTTAGAGTATCAAAAGTGTAGTGCTTAATCAAAAATATATCACCAATATAAGTGTGCGATAAATCCTTTTACATTTTCTAGTATATATAAAAATATTTTTAAGATATTTAAGAATCGTTTATATTTTTATTAGATAATAACTTAATATGTTTCTATCGCTGAATTTAATTTGTACAGTTCTACTGAATGAGTACCATAAAAAAAATTTATTTTTATTCTAAAGATGATGAAATAGTGTCATCGAAGTATATACTCCTACAATTTAAATTGCCTTATGTAAAATTTTAAAAAAAGATTTAAAAGAAGAGAACGACTGCACTTAAACGTTATATTTTTATCTTCATTATATTCTCCAGTTTTGTTTTTATTTAGGTGAATCATATCATGTGTGTAAAGTTTATATTTACGTAGTTGCAGTAAGAAAATATCATTGCAATAGATTTAGCATATAATGGTGTTTCTAAATTTAAAACAACATTATGTAGAATAACAAATGACGAATAATGCATATACAGTAGTTTCAACATTTCTAATATTTATGCATAAAATATTCAGTTCCTGATGTAAAAGTTATTCATACAATCATAGATTCAATCAATTTGATAAAAATGAGAGATTTTATGATCTTGCTGTGTATATATCAAGTTTTCCAAGCTTCTTAAAAATACTTAAATTCCCATAGTTGAGATAAATTTTACTCCGAAAACAATTTTCTGTCATTAGTTTTCTCTGTTTTCAAAAACAGAATAAATAATCATTTATTTACAACTTATGATATTTTAAATAAAATTTAAATATTTTAGTTTTTAAGAAAAAAGAAATTTGATCTTCTAAAGATGGAAATAACAATTCATCCCTATCATTAAGTCAGTTTCTTCCTTTGATTTTTTGACAACTGAAATTTACAAAAAATTTGAACATACTTAAATTTCCCTGTTGAAATTTATTTCTTGCAAACGTTTCTCAAGAAAAAGTAGGATTCGTCAATTCGCAAACCCAATGTTCAGACATTAGATTGACTTTCCAGGTTGGTTGGTTGGTTGGGTTTTATGGCGCAAGGTCCAAAAAGGACAAGCTGCGCCGATTCACTTTCCAGAAATACAGATAAAGATTGCTACATAATCTAAAACAACATATTCAACATAAGGCGTGATTGCTATCTTGCAAACATATTAACTTTTAAGCATTAAACAGAAAAATATTTAAAGTTAGTTTTGACCATTTTATCGAAATTCATTTTCAAAATTATTTCAAAACACCATTTAAACTAACTGCACTTAAAATCTTAAAGATAACAATCAAGAAATCAAATCAAGAAAATATTCATCATTTTAGCATAGAAAATGAATTCAATTCCCCAACCGGTAATTTCTACTTATTTTAAAAAATTTCGATTATTTGCTTTTTTTAAGAATTTTTGAAGTTTTATATTTTGAAGCAATTTGGTTTTTTGAATAAATATCATTAAAAAACATTTTATTTTCCAAAAGAAAAAACCCGAAAACACTTCCCAGTGCCATAACTGATTAATATAAATTCATTATAAACTATAATATCAAAAACTAATTTTAAAAAAAAAACTTAAAATAAAACCATTTAAAAAGCTAAAATTTGATATTTAAGATTACAAGATTCATTTGCTGTTATTAATAACATAACTTTTGGCCGAAATATATAAATATTAAAACATATTTGCGAGAATTCAATCGAAAATAATTCTATTATATTCAATGATATTTTTCTCTCATGCGTGTTACATTTATCTGAGTTATATTTATGTATTCTGTACAAACAATTTGATTGTTCTTATCCCGTATAGAATCAACTTTGCTTCCTTTGGCAACAGACCACTAAGGTTTTGGGGTTAAAGAAATAAAATCATCAATATTATTCGAAATGATGATTACAAACTATTTTATGGGACAGCAATCTGACTCAAATTAACCTCCAGAGAATTTCTATTCTCGATAATGATGGAAGGCGTATTGATAAAATCATTTTCCTATAGATTGTCTGAAGTCAATGATAGGGCTCTCTCGTTGGTTTTGATCATATTATAGATAACTTGATAAATTTCTATCCGAGGAAAGAATTTGATTAACAAAATACTTTTGATAAGTTTCATTTCCATTTCCGTAATGCATTGAAACTATTTTCGATAAGATTTTTAATTGCTACTAAAATATTTGATTTAGGAGTTTAAATATTTATATGATATAAACTAAAAATTTACTCTAAGTATCTTTATTTTACAAATTTAACATATTCTCATATAGTTTATCAAAATAATAACTAGTTCATCAAACTGTATTTACAATTTACATGCGTATATAAATATATGTTATATATATATATACGCATTTAAGTTGAGTTATTTTTTATTTCATATATCTATATATTGTAGATTCTTAAGGACACAAACTGACTGTTATACCTTTATCATAGTTACTAATCAAGACTTCAGTTAATAAAGTGACTAGCAGTCAAATGTAAAATATTTACGATAAATTCAGAATCAGCTTAGCTTAAATAAATTACTTTTAAATATTTATATTTTCATTATATACAATGTTATGAATAATACATGAGATAAAAATAACTGCATTTATTTTTTCCATCTAGTATCTAGGAATTCTTTTGTAATAAATATTTGGTCTTATTACCTATTTGAATAGACAAAATCGCACTTTCTTACTCGACGAATTTCTGCGAAACTGATGAGTAAGATTGGGAATTCAATACTTACCCTAATTTGCATTGCTGCATAAATTCTGCAATCTAACAAATGAGGTTTCTAGCTATAAAATTATTTCGAAGACTTTTTTAAGCAAATATTCAGCACATTATTGAATGAATAGGAAAAGTATATCAGCTTGTAAATAATTTAAATAAAATTATTTGGGAAAGCTAACTTTGCTTACAAATGCAATGAAGTATATTTTTGATAAACGAATGGATAAGATGTCTTAATATTCACCATATTTTAATATAACAACTCTAGTATAATGGATACATAATATTCTCCTTTATATTCATTAGAGATGGAATTCAAAATAAGTATCAGCTGACACAAGCAATATGTGCTTGTATTATTTTGCTTGTACGATAATAAATCAATTAAGACACGTATTTTAAACATTATACTCTTCCAATTTGAGTTTTCTAATTTTATCGTTATTCATCCTGTTGGTCATTAAAACCTACACCAAGTCCATCATTCTTCGTTTCGTGATTGGTTGGATTTAATGGTTGGTTAGGGCGTCGTTCTCGTTACCAAAAGTTGATGAGTTCGACTCCACGCTAAGCCGAAGATCCGGCGTGTTCACTAATGGCGACTGGGGCACGTAAAATATGTCAGGTCGCACTGTCTTCCATGTTCCCATTACAAATTAATACCTTTGAGGGTGGTTGGAGCCAGGCTATGGGTCTTCACTAGTTTCAATCTCCAATTTGAATCTTCCAATTTGAATAGATGGCAACACCATCTGAATCAAATTGGAAGATTCAGATGGTGCTACCATCTATGAGTGAAAAGTCGTACTTCTACCTTCGTATGAGGTTGCTCTTTTCAAAAACGGAAGACGTTCTATCTCTCTCTCTCTCTCTCTCTCTCTCTCTCGCTCTTTCTGACTTAATTCGCCTACTCTCTGACGGGCTGGCTTGGCGTTGCCAAGTGTCATCAGAAATGAAACGAAGCGTACGACGTTTCACGAAAGCACTAGTCAATGCAATAGAAAGAGTGCTTTCATGATATGGTTTCATATCAACAGACTTCATGTACGGTTTTAATGAATTTCAAACAGAAAACGTATTTTTAATGATTAATAACTAATTATCCAGCTGACGAAGACTGTTACAAGATCCTGTATAATTCTTTTTGGAAAGATATTTTTATTATTTTGGATTGTATTTACATATTAAAATGATAAAAACATAAAAAAATTCCCTAATAACTTTTCTAAAAGCCATGCATACAGAAAGCCAAAGTGCAATAATTTTATCGGGTTAATTTTGTAGTGACTCGCTTCGAATTTCGAGTTCTCTGACAGGAGTCCTGTGACAAAATCACGGTATTTTTAAAAATTAAATTGTGTCTTTTTGCTTTGTACAAATATTTGAGTTGGAAAGTTTCTTGGGAGATTTCTAGGATTTCCTCCCTGTGACATGTTATAATAGCTCCGATCCATAATACATTCTACGGTGTTATATACTATAGATATGCTGTCAATAGTATGTAGAGACGATTTTCTAAGCCTATTTTAACTTCATATTAATAGATTATATAACAAACAATCTAAAATGTGATTCCCTTATATTTAAGACAGGTTTTGAAAATCATAATTTACGAATAAAATAGTATCATATGCATTATATAGTAACTCAGAAGCTATATTGTTTGTTACTTATATCAGTTTACAAACATTATATGTATGTATGTATGTATTTCTTTTATGATATATTGTAGAAAAAAGTATTTTTAACCAAAAAGCATCCCATTTATTAAAATTTTTAAATGCAAACAAAATATTTCACATGATATGCTTTTCTTATTTGCATTAAATAAATGTTTAAACTTATTATTAAAAGCAAATTATCTTCAAAAAATTATTATGGCTTACTTAGAAATTAACCTTCATGTGTAAATTAAATTTTGAAACTAAGTGTAGTACTCCTTATTATCCAAAATTCTTCTTTATGATTTTAGTCCTCTTTCATAAGTTATTTCGCAAAATTACCCTGCTTTCACTTTAAACTAAAAAATATATTCAAATACATAAAATAATATTTTAGAATGCATCCCATTTTTCCAAAAACCTAATGGAATGCGTAGCCACATTTCAGATATTTTGGAAGAGTTTCTACCTTTCATTTACAAAATATACAGGATCAATAATGGAAATACTATATTTCGTATAAAACTTTTTCCTCTGCATGTAGAGTCACCCACATTGATAGTAAAAGTTTCAAATCTATAAAAGGCCTAGGTAATGTGTTATAGGTAATGCCTAGGCCTTGTTAATTTTTTATACCAGAGAGGAAATAATTTTCTAATTGTATTAGAACACCTTTTAAATTGCCTGAAACTGTAAATTAAACCTCTATTTACTTTTATTCATGTTGATCTTGATGCATTTCACAAGATACTTTTTAAGAACAGCGTTTATGTCTTGAGATGATAAGTAATTGTAGTTTTATTTTCATTTAATTGAAGAGATAAAATAGAACAAATGACAGTAGTAAATAACGACCCAACAAAGATATTTTTACTCTATAGAATACTTAAAGTGTTATGTTAAGGAAAGAACTCATTTGTAAATGATGGTAATCTATAAAACAAAAATTTATGCAATAGAATTTAAAATTTGCTTAAAAGAATATTTCCAATTTTGTTCCAAAATAGCTGAAGATTAAATTTAAGATTTTGTAGCAAAAATGTTGAATCTGGAAATTTCCTTCATTTAGAATGAAAAACGGAACCCAATTTTAGTTAATTTTAATATTTTTATAAACATTCCAGTTCTTACAGAATCTTTATCAAGAGTTATTCACTATTAGACTAAAATGCAATAACTTCTAAATGTATAGAAATAACCAGATATGCTTACTACTACTTTAAATATATTATATTTTTAACTAAATATAATTTTAAAATAATTTTACGAGTATTTAATCAAGTATCAAAGATTGAAACGTTTAAACTGGTTTTTTAACTTCAGCTAGGTTAGGTATCATTCTCATCAAAATTAATAAAAGTTCATTTAAGATTGGATAATCAAACATTGAGTTCATAGTTAAAATGCGTCTGAAAATATTATCGAGAAACTCATTTTATAGAATAAGTAATTAAATATGAAACTACTATTTTGTTAAGGAGTAAAAATAAAAAAACTTGAAAAAAAGTTATTGCACATATATGTATATCAGATATTAATATTCCAAGAAATGCAAGCAAAGCAAAGTATGAATAAAGTCATCTACATTTTCAAAATTTGGTGGAAATTCTACAAATTTCTGAGTAAACAATGATATTTATAAAAACATATTATTAGAGTAAATGTCATATAGTTTTCAATAAGTAAATGCTCATACCGGCATATGACATAAACAGATTGCCACTTGTTTACAGTTGTTAATAATTGTAACCTATATTTATCAAGAATCAATGAACTTGACGTGATTAGGAAACCGGTAAATGTTAAGAGTATGGTACAGAATGGCAAGAAAATTCTGAGTTATGAGCTTATAATTAATATTTTATTGGAGAATCAAATTATTTTCCTGGCATAAAGTGATTATACCACTACACCACGTACGTGTAATGAAAGACCTTACTTGTTTGCGTAACAAGTATCTTCCTAATGATTATTAATATGTCATTGAATAAGTTCTTATGCTTAAATAATTCAATTGATTTAAATTTAAAGATAATTTAAACAAGAAGAAATTATCAAATATATTTGTTGAAACATCAAACATGTTTTTATAAAGATCATTCACCTGATTTTTGCTCCGCACAAAATTGAAAATAGCTGCACGGAATGAAATTAAACATATCAGGGTAGGTAAAAAATTAAAGTAAGTTAATTGAAAAAAATAAAGTAAGTTAATTAAAACACTTAAAGTAAGAAATTAGTTTCCTTTTGAAATTTTCGTTGCAATGTTTGTTACTACTTTAAAACCTAATTAATACTGATTTAATACTAGTATTTATTAGTTTTAATAACATTGATTATAAGTATAATTTTAGTATTTCTTTTATACTATAGTTCCTTTTCATCTTATTTCATTATGAATAGTTAATTATTAAGATTATTTTACTTTTTAATTTTAAAAGAAACAAAACCCATGAGTTATTTAGCAATAAATCTAATGGGTTTACGACATAAATAACGCTACCTCTAAAAAAATGGATAAAGCCGTGTAATTTAATTGTAGGGAACCAAGCAGAAACCTCTCAGACCTGAACTGCCATCCTCTAAGACACTATTTCACTTGTAAAATATTGCCATAGTTATGTATTTTGCACTTACTATTTACCATTAATGAATACTGTGCAGATTTTTGAATAAGTCTAGTACAGAAATTACTTTCTTCCTTTAAAAAGAATTCCCTTTAAGCTAGACCACCTAAGCCTTCATCTTGAGTTTTTCAATCTGTAACTAATATTTTAATTAATTATTTTATAATTATTTATTTTACATACTTAGTATTTAAATTTTATAAAGTTGAGAAAACTATTTTGATAAAAATATTTAATTTGTTTCACATCCCTTACAAACTCTTGAACAAAACAACTTTAATTTACTTGATAATTATATAACAATATTTTTAATACTAATAATTTCTTTCTTAAATCACCAGAAAAGAAATTAATTCCCTGTTTATTCAAGAGTCCTTGTTGACATTCCTTTAAATAACTGAAGACTTATTTAAATTTTGATAATGCATCAAATGCAAGTTTATCAGAAATATTTTAAATTTTATTTATATCTTTTGTCAATGAGAGATATAAAATAGAACTACTTTTTCAACTTTATTCATTAAATTTGGCAATATTTTTCAGGAAAGATATGCCTTCAAATTAATATTTCAAACGAAGAAATGCAAATGAATATCATAAAACTGCATTTAATACAAATATGAATAATTCATACGGGTATATATTTTGCAAATAAATATACGTTGCTATTTTAATTTACATATTGTGTGGGATTTGCAATGTGTGTGGTGTCCATATCAAAATCTAAAATAATAAATTTAAAATATATATAAGCATTATAAATGCTAAAATACCTTTTAATAAATTTATAATTAAAAATGTAAGTTTAAATTTTTTTAATTCATGAAAATGTCAATAATAATTTAAAAAAATGGTTAAAACTGTTACATTAAATTTAAAACTTGCTTAATCAAATTTATTTTGAAGGCTTGATAAACGTATAAATAATGATTTGTAGGTATTACTCTTCTTATACTTCAGAAGAATATTCAAAATCATAAAAACGAATTTTAATGAATAATTCATTTCAATAAAAAATAAATGAATTCAAAAAAGTTATTTTCAGTTTCTCACACAGATGCTTATTTTAATTTATAATAAGTTTCATAAGATTAATTATTCTTTGAAAACTTATTTAAAATATGATGTAAACTTTTATAAGATTGACTATATTAAATTTTTCTAACTAATTATAAGACTTTCTATAAAGTAAAAACTCATTAAAAGTGAATAATGTATACTTTCAAAAAGTTTTATTATTACGGAATAATAAGTGCAATGTGTAAGTTGTCTCATATACAATATACAACAAAACTTTAAAGTTTAAATAAGTTTAGCATCTTAAAGTAATGCAACATAAATAAATATCCGGCAAAAAAATATAAACATGTGAAATAGTTATAACGTATAAAGTCCAGTATTTAAAATTAGTGATAAATAAAGTATTTTCCTTGTATATTAATCAAGAAAAAATATCTATTGAAATTTATATGCATGTAAATATTACCCAACCACATTAACTTTATAAAACAAGAAATCTGGATAATTAAGTTAAGGGAATTAATGAGACGAAATTAAATTATTCATATTCATCTTAATTAAAGAAAGAATTTATTTGGTGTAAAAAAGTATTAGAAATAAAAAGTTATATGGAAATAAAAAGGTAAAAATAATTGTTAAAATTCCCTCTTGCAGAATTCTAATTAATTTTATCCAAAATTAATCTGAAAATTTAATAAAAATATTTTATTAATAGGAAACACTATGATAAAAACATTTTTAAGAATTTTTATATCTTAGATTCATTGTTATTTCCAGGAAGCTTTCTTTCCAAAAATATTCCTGTTAAATGTAGTTTTTTTTGAAAAAGATAGAGTTTGTGAAGTTGAAATTTTATCAAAATTTAAATAATAAAAGAATATACCCTACATATAAAATACTTTAAGAATTTTATAAATTGTAGCTGACTTTCACATCGGTCAAGTAGAAAAAGAATTTGCAAAATATTTATAAAAATTTAAAATTTTTCCTGCTGACAATCTTTCATATGAATTATTAATGCATTTACATTTTCTCAATTGGTAATTCTGTATCTAACTCAACTTTTAAATGTTGGATTGTACAGAATTTTAAAAAATATTTTACTTTATGTTTCATACGTTTCATTTCTATATTTATGCAACTATCTCTAGGATTTAAAAAGATACATTAGAAAACAATTTTCTGTTTACAATAATTCTATATTATAATTCTAAACATTTTTTTCGAAATGCTGTGTACTATATATGTATATAATAATAGCATTAAACGCAATAATAACACTAAATACATAGAATTTTGGAAATTATTAGAATCCCTATAAGGAACATCCTTACAGTGTTCATCAGATTTGGTATAGTTTGTTTGTCGCTCAACGGTCATTTTTTGTACATGAGGGCTAATTAAACCGGAAACTATGGTTTAAAGTACAGTCCTTATCAGATAATATAATTCCTTACAAAGAATGTACAATGGGAATAAATAATTAATTTTAGCCCATGGATCTACGGAATATTGTATGAAAAAGCGCCAAAATATAACAGAATAAAATTTTGCCGAATTATATAATATTCAAATGTTTATATATTCACTGATAAAAATTTAAAACTAAAAATCATGTGTTTTTGAAATTCTGATCGCAAAACTTCAATAAGCAAAATATTTATTGTTATGAAAATCTAATTTAAAAAGGCATTAAATTTGTTAATTAAACTTAAAATACACATTCTCCAAAATGATATTTTTGATTATCTTTAAAATAATATCTACAATTACTGAACCTGAATCTAAACACCATAAGGAACAGAAATTTCTAAAATAATTATTCATTTCTGAAATACTGAGTTATCACAACAAAAAATTATTATAGTTAACTATTATTATATATAAATTATTAAGTATCATTAGGTAATAAAGTATATTAAATTCAAATAATGTTTCTGATCCTCAACTTCTTAAGCTAGTATTTTATCATATTTATGTCACTTTGAATGCCAAATTTTTACTGATTTGAATATTTTGCATGTAGTTCTCTCTATTTGTCCTAAATAAAAAAACTATTTCCTTTTGTATTATAATTAGTACTCATATTAACAAAATTTCTCTACGGATAACAAGATAACTCTTTTGATTTGAGTAAAAATTTTGTAATTTTAAGTTTTTATGTTTTTAATACTAATACATATTCATGGCATAATAAATTTCAATGAATGTATTTTTGTATTAAGTTCTTGTTCTGATGCAATTCAATAAGTTAAAACATAAATATTCATCTCTTTATGTTCAATATTTTAATTAATGGTCATAGATACAATGCTCTAATGATAAATTCAATGCAAAAAAACACACAGTTCTCACATTCCATTTATTGCTTACGGAAATTCAAGTGTAAAATGAAGACTAGTTTATCCAAGAATCATTCAGATAAAAAAGTATTATTATCCCTAATAATCAAAATCATACAATAAGGTTATTCTTAAACATTAAATAAATATAAAAGATTAATTTATAATTAGTTACTATGTATCTAATAACAAATTGTGATTAAATGAATAAAATTATCCCAAAAAATACAAACATAATAATATCTATTCCTTGTAAATTAGAGATACAATCCATAAGAAATTAGAGATACAGTAAAATATTCTATTCGAATAACCAAAAGATAGAATATGAGGAAAAATGATAATATTTTCGGGATTATTGATGAGGGCTGTAAAACTCCTGAGCTTATTTACAATTGAATAGCTTTATCTTTCGAAAACAAAAGCTGCCACTGCCTTTTTTATTTGACATGAGATTACGTTTGTGAGTCGATAGTTTAATATAACATCAATGACATTACTATCGATTATGTTTGACTAAAGT
>JAPDSC010010094.1:11413-25060 GCA_026290005.1 Latrodectus geometricus | reverse complement strand
GCCGCCCACGCATTTTCGCCAACACTGAACAAATATTTGAAGAGTCATTTTAACGCCCTGCAGGATTTCCCGCGGCATTCTATGACTCTTCAAAACTCTTCGGCAAATTTTATCGCGCTTTCTCTATATTAAATAAACATCCCGTGATAATGCCACGCAAGGCACCATGGGAATATTTTAATTTGAGGGAAAATCAGTTTACTCGGATTTGACTCTGAATGTGACTGGGTTCAGGGATTTCTTTTCTTTATGAAATTAATAAATTAAATAGAAGTTTTTTACTATTTCGACGATTAGAACTTAAACAAATATAAAGTACTCATCTATTTAAATTATTATATTATACCATTTTAGCATATTTTTTTCAATGGTGAAATATCTTCGAACTTCAATTAGTCTTTTCTTTGTCATTCTAATATTTATCAGAATATTAGAATGAAAAAGAAAACATATAAGTTTTAAAAGTGATTAAATGATTTTAAAAAGGGAAAAAATATTGAACTTATATATTTGTAGAATATTATTTTGAATCTTATTTAATTATATTTCTTCGTAAATATGCTTAAGAAGATTAGCTTTTTTATATTGATAAATAATTTTAAATAGTTACATTCATGAATGATGGGGGATGTGTAAAATAAGATTTGAAATTATAGAGGCGACTAAATAAATACCATAAATTTAATTAATTGCTTCAAATAAAAGATAAAATTAGCACAAAAATTGTATAATCTACGAAATATTTTATTATGAAAACACTAAAAATGCTTATATATATATATATATATATATATATATATATATATATATATATATACGTGTGTGTGTGTGGAAGATACTAAAGTGCCTAAGAAGTTTCGTTAAAAATTGGAGAAAATGTAAAAACATTTGATGATTAACCAATTAAATTAGATATATTTTACACACCTGAAATCTAATTAAGCAGGAAAGCCAAAAATCAGGAGTGAAATATATATGGTGTAATGTTTGTTTATTGATACGTGCATGCACGTTGTCCTGTTGAAAAATGCTATTTTGAAGCTTTGAAGGTATTGTAGAAACATTCAAAATGGTAACAAAAAGGGAAATGGATATAGTGCAATGTTTGTTTGCTAATAGGTTGATCGCTGTTGTCCTGCTAGAAAATGCCATTTTAAAGTAAATTAGCATAAAAGGTTGCAGAACTTTATCAATGTAACATTTTTCAGTATGTGTAATGTGATTCTGATGTAGATTAATGGGGTTGTTTTGTTGTAAATCACCGTTATTCCACACAAGAAATTACAGACTTCAGTCGTTGCTCTCTAAGACATTATTCCACATCGACGAGCAATCTGGCATTCAACAATGGTATTCGAATGAACTCTGCCACTGGATGTGCATCCATTGCCTTAAGAGCCATAGCTGTCATTTAATTACACACGTCTATCGTTAACGATACCATACCAATCTTTAAATTCAATAATGACATTAATGGTTATTTTTGTAAATGTCAGTAGACAATTATAAATCCGCTTTCGATTTCAGCTACTGTTTATCAACGCGTATGCTTGAATTTGCACTTTTGCATGCAGCTTTGTCGAGGTGGGTGCTCGGGAGTTTTCTGGATTACCTTTTTTTGAGACTCGTGATATGGCTTGTGAAAAGCCCTCTCAGACAGCAATTACGTGATGGACATTAAAATATTTTACAATTATACTGACATCAAGTCGTCCATATCATTTAAATTCTATGGTTGTTGGGCGCATATGTGTTAGTTTTAGGAACGATGCAAATGTAAAGTTTATCGCAGGTTTAAGTAAAGTATAACAATCTTTACATTTTAATAAGAATTTAACTTCGAAAAAATTTTGTCCATTTACCTGAAATATTTCTTATATCTCTTCCTCCACACGTATGTAATGTAATTGTAAAACTCTAAAAATACTAAATTAAGTGACTAAATGATCAGATATTGTCTACTTTTCAATTTTATTATTGTTTTTTTTTATCTTGCTTACGTTACTTTTATCGTAAATAATTTTCATCATTATTAAAAAATCTATGTGGTCAATATTTCATAGTGTTTTATTATGTGATCCAATGTAAAATTATTTTTAACTGGTATTAATTCAGGAAAGTAAAATCAATAATTTAGTTGTCAACAAATATTTAATTTTCTGTTTGCGTCTTTAACCATTAAAATAATTCATGCAGGTCTTCCAGTTTTATCCCATACTGATAAGGACAGTAGTCCAGTTAAAAATTAATATACGTACATTAATTACCTTATTCACTGAAAATATTATTAAACCATTGTCAAATACACAATAAGGGGAACATATTATGTCGTTCGGAAAGTCATTTAATTTTTTTCACCTAAATCAGATTTTTTGCTAGTGAAAACCAACCATTTTATGAGTATCAAATCATGCTACGACCAGAAAGATGATAAAAGGTATTGGACAAGAATTGACAGTAAACAATTCAATAAAATATTTATTCATTATACGGTTTTCATTTCCATATAAAACGAAATAACTTTCCGAACAAACCAATATTTTGTGTGAATATGAGCATTTAATAACTAAGTATAAGAAAGTCAATTTTCCTTAAATAAATATAAAATTTAATATAAAATTCATAAACCCATGAAACAATAATGAAAAAATTAGATTTTTCATTATGATAATAAACACAAAGAATTGTAGACAAAGAAAATAAGAAAACTTAAGAGATGTCAGAAGAAATCTGACATAATAACAGATTTCTTAAAAATTATAAAACTTTCAACAGTTAACAATATCTTTCACAATACCTTCGATTTTATCTAATTTTATAAAAAATCCGAGAAAATAAATGAAAGAAAATATTAAAAATTTCTATTTGCATATTAAGTAGTTTTATCAAAATCATTACAACTTTTCATTTATAGTAGAAAAATATGTATTTGACAAAATATCTATTATTATATTGTTATTATTAAAAGTCATATTTCTGCAATATTTTCACTTCAGTTCAATTGTAATATTTTACAAAAGCTATTATTATATATAAAATAATACCTAAAGCAAATCAAAAGTAACATTTCAACATACATCAACAAGCCTTAAGCAGTTTAAGATAAAATTATGATGCAATCTTCCGAAATCATATTTAAACTTCAAAGAGATTTGTTTCATAATCTTATTTTATACAGCAAACACTCTGTTTTAAAATATCAGACTCTTAAATTTATATTGAACAAAATACTGTTTGCATGGTTAACTATATTTATGAAACGCATAATCTATTTTTTAAATGGAAAATGGTTAGTTTTCTTAAAAATATTCAGCTTATTCTTATTTTCGGAATGTAATTTTTATATTATGTTTGCAAAACATAAGAACTTGTGACTTGTGGAAAGAATTATATTATTTTTTAGTATTCAATATTTTTTCTTCCAATATAGTGTGTCTTGTTTTAAAGTAAGAGAAATATTTTCCACATAGTTATAAATCGCTATATCAGCTCAGGGCTCTAAACATTTTTTTTTAGTCAACGCACCACGAAATTTACGATGCGATTCTCACACCAATTTTTGAATTCGTTTCTTTTAATATTATGCATGAAATATAATATAAGACAATCCTGTGCAGAGATTTATTTTGTGATAAAAATAGAAATACATTTTTATATGCATAAAACTTTATTAAAAAAAAAATATTAAATTATTTGTTTAACAAAAAAATTTGTTTTAATTTTTTGTTTACATTATGTTGTTGTTGTTAATGACACTTGGCAATGCCAAGCCCACCCGTCAGAGACTAGGCGAATGAAGTCAGAGAAAACGTCTTCCGTTTTACAATAGAGCACCCTCATACAAAGGTGGAAGTTCGACTTTTGGCTCAGAGATGGCAGCACCATCTGATTCTTCCAATTTAGGGATTGAAACCAGATTGACCCAAAGCTGGGCTCCAACCAACTCCAGAGGTATCAATTTGGAATGGAAACATGGAAGACATTGCGACCACGACATATTTTACGTGCCCCAGTCGCCATTAGTGAACACGACGGATCTATGGCTAAGCCGGGATTCGAAATCACCACCTTTCGGTAACGAGAACGACGCCCTAACCAACCAGGCCACCACGGCCTTTCACATTACGTTTTGGGATTATATATATGTAAATACAATACTAATTTTTTTAAAATCCAGTTAAAAGCTAAATATAAATTAAATAAATTACATCCGTACGTGCATCAAAATTTATCTCGGGGCCACGGTGGCCTGGTTTGTTAGGCAGTCGTTCTCATTATCAGAAGGTAGTGAGTTCGAATCCCGGCTTAACTGAAAATCCGTCGTGTTTACTAATGACAACTGGGACACGTAAAATATGTCGCAGAGTCCTCCGAGCTCCCATTCCAAATTAATATCTCTCTGGTTGTTAGGAGCTAGACCCTGGGTCTTTTCTGGCTTCCTATCTCTAAATTAGAGAACCCACATGGTGTTGCAATTTGTGAGCCAAAGTCATATTTTCACCCTCGTCAGGGGATGCTCTATTAAAACAGAAGACTCTCTTTCTGACTTCATTCGCCCAGTCCCAACAACGACAAAAATTTATTCCGCAGACTTTGCAACCAAGATATACCACAGATGTTGCTATATATTTAATTGCACTTAAATTGGTTTGTAATAATAAGGCAACAAGTGCGATTCCATGTGCAGCAAATTTTCTGCATTTGGTAAAAATGTTTGCATTATTGCTACAAAATATTAATGAGTCTATGCTCATTACATAAAAATTATAATAACGCCTTTAAGATTTTATTTGACAGAAACATGAAAGGACCAATAGAATGTCACGAGTGATATAAAAACTATTAATAACTGTATAAATAATTAAATAATAAAATAATATACATTTAATTAGTAACTGCAAAATATACACCACAGGTTCATATGAAAATGTTTCTTTGGAAGTTTACAATTTACGCTTTCTAATGCCAATATAAATGAGAACAATTACTAACATTTTCTAAAATTATTGTGTTACACTTTTAATTTATGAATTTGAAAGGATGTTAACTTCTAAAATAAATTCCTCCATCGATATATATTTAACCGAAATTCAAAACATAAAACATGCACAATTCTTGTTTGCTTATTATTAATAGAAATATTATTATTTTATTTTTATTTTTTATGTATTTTATAACAGGATCATAATTAATTGCAAATAACAAATAAAATAATATATAACTAAAAATAAATATAAAAGTAAATACATATACAAAAAATAAATAAAATAATAAAAAAAGAATATAACACATGTGTTGTTTTCTTGCTTAGAGTACATCTACTTTTATTATAAAACAACGAAGAAAATATTCTATTATTCAGTGGTTCCAAAAGAAAATCCCAATAAAATTTTCTGTCAGATTTGATGGGCCCAGACTTTTTATGGAGCTTTTTGAAAGATTGGTTTCAGGCAAGTAAATATGAAACAGAAGAAATTTGATTGCCTAAAAGTTTGAACGAATCATGAAAGATATTGTGAAATGAACCTATTATTACTAGCTGGAACAAGGGGAAGTAAAATGTGTTTCCTCCATGTAATATTTTAAAAAATATTTATTAATTAAATTTTTAAAAAAATTATCAAGATAAAAGAAACATGTATTTATAATATAGTTTATTATAAATACATGGCTTCTTTGTGTAGCAAAGAAAAATTTATATTTTCAAATTTATTGTATAAAATTAAATGGGAAAATTATCAGACATTTAGTGATAACTGATATTACAAATAATTACAATATTTGAGAATTCTTGAAAATGTGAGGATATTTTAATATTTCCAATTTGTGATCGTAAAATTTTTTTTCAAAAGCATTGTTATTTAAAAAAAGAGAATGAACAAATGTTGCTTAAGAATTCAATCAAAATATATGAGACGATCAAATGAATTTTTTTATTTGGGAGATAATATCAAAAGAAAAATTTTAGATATTGTTAGTTAGAAAATGTAAACTCTTTTTCAAAATCCAGGTAGAGAGAGGTTATATTGTTACTAATTATGAGACTTGGCGAAGCCAAGCCCGCCAGTCAGGGACTGGGAGAATGAAGTCAGAAAGAGCGTTTTCCATTTTTGAATAGAACATTAACATACAAGGGTGGAAGTACGACTTCGGCAGCACCATCTAGATCTTTCAATTTAGAGATAGGAAAGCCAGAGAAGACTCAAGCCCTGACTCCTAACACCCTCAGAGGTATTATTTGGAATGGAAACATGGAGGAGATCGCGTATTTTACATAACCCAGTCGCCATTAGTGAAAACGACGATTTTTGGATAAGCCAGGATTCGAACTCATTACCTTCCGGTAACAAGAACGACACACTAACCAACCAGGCTACCGCGGCCCTTACGGGTTATAAATTCAACTGGTATTCTACTAACTATATGTAAAGTATATATAGTTCCTACGTAAGCAAAATATCCATTAATTTATAAGTAATGAAAATGATTTTTTTTCATCTCAATTAATTTTTTTTGTAAGATACAATAAGGTTACGACTGGTAGGAAATTTTTCAAAATTCAACAAGTTTTTGTAAAACTGTGTGTTTGATGTTTCTTATTTCCCTTTGGTAGTTAATACAATCGCTCAGGATTCGTGTTGAAACAGGAAGAATGTCTGATTACGTAGACTTCTGTTGTTCAATTTTAACATTAAACTGACTGTATATTTTATGTCTGCTTTAAGGCTGGAACCAGATTAGGCTCAAGTAAAATAATGAAACACCAGACATATCGATTACACAATAATGCTGAATGTCAATTAAGTCTTAATAGTTAAATTCTTCTCAATAATTTAATTATATATTTTCACTTTTACAACATTATATCCTGCGCTATATAAATTTTATATTTTATAAATTGAAACATTGGGATATACATAATTTACCTAGATGATGTAATTATTAGATTAAATCTATATGATAGACTCAATATTAGGCATTTCTAACAAAATAAAACTCAGTTATGATATTCTTTTAATTGATAATTATAAATAGGCTTAATTTCTATGTGGCAGATAGTTTCATAAGCTATTAAATTTTCAATAAACATTTAATACATTAATTATGTATAGTAGATTAATGTTATTATCAACAAAATGTAATTAAGTATTAGGAGTAAAAGAATTGCTATTAAGGAACATGGCAATTTTGTAAAACATTTCATAAGTACTAACATTTTTTATATTGGGATTTTTTTCTGTAATCACATATTTTACATTTTCCCAGTATTATACCGAATTGAAAAATGCCTACATATAATAAGATTAGTAAATATGCTTTTTAGTAAAACATTTAATTATTATTAAGTTTTATGTAAGTGTAATATAGTGTTTCGTGTACACTATATTGCACTTACTAGAAACTTATTTTGAGTTTATAAGCAAGTTTTCAAAAAATTCACCATGGGGAAAAGCATCCTAATTTTTTCATTCACTCTAGACAGGGTGGAATGTTGCTGCGGGATATTGATTTTTGAAAATCTATATAAGTAAAATCCTTATTCTGAGCGTCTGCCGAATTTTTGTTTGGTGCTCAACAGAGATCGATGCCTGGAATGGAATAAAACTTGTATCAAGATTTGGATTTTATTCTAATAAAAAATATAGGCTATGTTTCAATTTGATATTTTGATTATAATGTTTGAAATTAGTTCATAGAAATGTTAACTTTAATGCACAATAAAGATGTTTATCCTGGGATGAACATTATTCTAGATTATTATCTCTTCAAAAAAGGAGACGTGTAGTTTTTATAGTTTTTTAAAGCGCCCCTCCCCCATGAATAATCATTAAGGCTAGATTAAAATATACATATCCTCTAACCATTTTACATTCCAAAAGTAAAAATAAAAAAATAGCAAATAATTGTTAGTTCTAAAAATTGCTAAAACTTCGATTTTTGAAGAATGCTGCTTTTCATCACAAGTACATGTTTTCGGTTTTCCCAGTAAGCCACAAATCGGAAATGCATTGGTATGGAGATGAAAAGGATATCCATCATATCTGTAGGGGCGATCCCATTGCGTGTTTGTTGTTATTGCTCCAGTATGCTTCCTCGTACCTTGGCCTGAACTGGTCTCAATTAATTAGATCGAAGCAGCCGTGTAGAAGTCTTTGTATTTTAGAAGCTGAAGACCACCACTTGACCAGCCACCCCTAAAGGTCTCATTTCGTATGGAGGACATCATAACCACGACTTATTTAGATATGCCTCAGATGTGTTAGGGAACACAGTAGATCTTCGGTTAGTCCGGATTTGAACTCATCACCTACCAATATTGAGAACGACGGCCTAATTATCCAAACCACCCTAGCCTTTTCATTTTATTGTGCAAAACAGAGTTTTAGACAAATCTAAGGAAATATAAACTCAATTTTTCAAAATAGCAGTTTTCCCCAATCAGCTTGGTATGCGTACTAGAAGCCACTACTCTGAAAAACTTATGTGCCTAGCCTGATAATATATGTATTTAAGTAGCAAAATGAAATTTTCGAGTAACTATATAATTTTTTTCTAATGGCGGACACTGGGTGATTAACTGTTCACCACAACAAGGTCGGAAACTGCTACTCATTTAGCGTTACCCGGTGGGCACCTGTGAACCAAGTCATGGAGGTATGAGTACCCACGTCACACCACCACAAACCCGTTTATAGGGCGGGCCACATTCATCTATCATCTCAGAAGAAGAGAGGACAAAGAAACACAAAAAAAGAAAGAAGGGAAATATCCATACCTGAAACGGGACTCGAACCCGGGACCAACAGCCTAGAATTCAGGAACACTAATCACTCAGACATTGGACGGCAGTAGCTATATAATTGACTTTTCTATTTCAAATGTTATCGAATAATAGAAGTATCGGTATTTTGTCTAAAACAAAAAAATCATCTCCTAGAATTTGAAGATATTACAGCACGTATTACTCATCATAAAATGATTTCAACTATCGAAGATACGATGATGTAATTTAAAATGATAATTTATTGTGGAAACTACATTATTGACCATGTTTATTCTGTAATGTTCGACTCATAATGTTTTGTAAAATCTTTTTTCGGTTCGGCATAAATTTTACAAACGCCACCCAATAATTGATTTTTCAAAACAAAATTCGAAAATGTACGCATAATCTTGCTATGCTATTTTCCATTTTTAAATATTCTGTTACATATATTTTTTCCTATAAAATGACAATTTCAATGACACAAAAATACATTTTTCATCAAAAAATATTACCAATAAAATAAAATATTGCCTTAGTTTGTCGAATTAAATTATATTTTTTTTTCCAATTGCTTGCACAAAATATCAAAATCAAGAATCATTTTCTCTGTACACATTAAATATTTAAATTGAAATTTAAAATGGTAAAATTCAAGTAACAATTTTATTTTATGTTTTATAGTCTTAGCTTAATTTCACAATGTCATTTGGATATAAATAATTCTGTTGCCATATTAAAATATTTATTAGAGAGTGGCTAGAATTCGAAATAACTAGATTTAACAAACTCTTTTTCGTAGTTTAACTTAATTGTGTATAGTTAATTGGTAATAAATAGTACTAATTTACTTTAAAATATTTAAGCAAGAATGATTAGATATAACTAACTATTCAATTTCAATTGTTTTATGTGTAGCCTTAGTTTAACTACAAATAGTTATTTGGATGTAATTAACTGTAACTGCATTTAGAAATATTTTTGCGAGAACAGTTTAAACCATAAGTCATTTGCCAGTATTATTTGTTATATTTATAGCAAATAATGCTCTTTATAATATTATATGAAAAAACTAGATAAGGTGGAATTAAGTTTTTACATAAAGAACAATTTATAATTATTTAAAAATATTTGAAAGAGTTTTGAAGATGAAAAGTTTAATTCATTTTAATTTAATTTAATGCAACCCAATTATAGATACTATGTTTTAAAAATTAACATTAAAAATTTTATCTTAAATCAGCAAATAAAATTGAGAAATGCCAAATTGTATTATATTTCATAACAAGAATATTTTCATCGTTGATATTAGTTATATTTTCATTAGTTGATATTTTTATTATTTATAAAGAGTAAATTTTATTTCTTGTCGTTCCAAAAGACATATAGAATGCCTTATTATCCTCATTAATGACAAAATATGAAATAATGATATAATATTTTTTGACCACGGACTATATATTGTATTGCTGTTTCAAAAGCATGGCAAACTGCCACTAGGATATGTTCCAAAAAATTACTAACAATGATCTAAAAAGTGAGAAAAAATTCTCCAATAAAATATAGTTTTAACAACTTGTATATTTTTTACAAATTTTCACATATTCACAAATAATAAATTGACAGTTTTTTTTATAAAATTAATTAGAAATTTGAGATTTATTATTTACAAGATTTTATTAAAAACAAATCGAAGTGGTTACAAAAAGACTGAAAATTCTTTTCAGAATTGAGAAGTTATTAAATACGGGAATCAAGAATCGTTACACCCACGAACCAATGAATGTCCAATAGCCCAAGGTAGAGAGTAAGCGTATATACGTAAACTTTTCAAGCAAAAACGATATATTTACAAAAATCTAAAAATTGATTGTTATTGTAAAAAAATAAATAATATTGTGCATATGTAAAAAAAGAAGGGTAGGATTATATTTTTTCTACTCCACAAAGGGGTATGCAAAATAATTTTATATATAAAGAGAAAAAAAAGAACTCCCTTTCTTGAGGCGAGAAGAGTTCCTGAGATTAACGTTATATCGTTCAAATTAACTGCACTGCAGCACAGGCAAATTTGAAGGAAATTCAAATCATTGTCAATTATGGTTATAAATTAATTATAAACACTGTCATCAAAGTTATATATATATATATATGTATTTGTTTGGGGGAAAAATCCATTACTTTTTTGGTCCAAAATTGTAGTGCTGGATATATCATTCAGTATCGAACATACAATTTCAGATTTATGGTCGTTGGAAAGATCCCATTTCGCACACTAAAAAAATATTTTGATGATATTTATTTGATCCATTCAGTTATGAAGTAAAGGATGTTAAAAATGGAAGTCAGCAAAAAAGAAAATGCAGTACATTCACAGTTTTTCTTCGATAAAGGCGAAAATATAAATCGGGAAGTTGAAAATCGGGACTAGTGTTTATGATTTCGTTACTGAAACAGCCAATCACGTGTCATTTTGGTTTCATTGATTCTATTCAAGTATATTTGATACTAGCTGTACCCGCCCGGCGTTGCCCGTGCATTTAGAAAATGCAGATAAGTGAATAGCGCAGGAATAGTAGTGTAGGACATGTAGACTGTCTCTCTCTCTCCCCCCCCCCCACACACACAACATTCCCCGTCGATAAAAAGGAACAATATATCCTAAATATTATATAAAAATTTTCCAAAAGATGGTCGCCAGAATTGTTTCTCAAAAGGAGCTGGTACAACCCCGGAATCAGCTATCGGCGAGCAGCGATCTCGAGAAGAAGTTTTATAAATAATTTTTTTAAAATTTTTCTAATTTAAAAATCGAAAATCGGGCTTCGAGGTCTGGTGGCCAGCCCCTTTGTGCTTCCGTGTAAAAAATTCCAGGTCCCTGCGTGCGATAGATTTGGCTGGAGAGCTCGGTCAGACAAATGGACAGACAGGCAGACAGACCGACAGACAGACACATTACACTTGCTTTTATTATTATAGATTAGACATGCATCTGGCCCAAATAAGCCCACCCTGGAAAATTATAAAAATATCCAAAGTTGGCATTAGATGCAAACATCCTGGTAAACCAGGAGCAAGAGATAAGCCACATAACTGTTTGAAAGCATTTGGACGAAGCTCAACAAAAACATGTAAATAAAGTCTTTAAGTTCATATAATACCCCTAAAAGAAACTGGGTTTCTTTTTCCCCAAACTATTAAATATATGTATTGAAAGAACTCACCAGAAACAGTGTCTTTGATTCTTCAGGAAACAATAGTTCTTGAGCTGGTATATAATGACAGTGATCAAAGAACTTCAAACCCTCTGGAGAACAGAAAGCTCACAACTTCGAGCGGTATTGCAGATAAAATCAATGAATTTCATTGCAATACAAATATAGAAATTAAGAAATATTACAATTAACAGATTTTAGTTATCTACAAATTCCAACAATTTGCATTCAATAAAAAGAAGAAGTATCGTCAGACAGCTGGAGGATTAGAAACAACAAAAAGAAGAAGTAATTTAAAATTTACAAGCCATTATTCCCAGTTCTTATAATTATCACATTTTTAAAAATTCTACTGTAAAAATAATTTTCTCTTAATTAAAAATATTTTGCATAACTATTTTTGCAAGTTTAATAAAATTCTATTACAAAAAATACTTTCAACTGAAAACCTATTTTTCCCTAATCTTCATCAATGACTTAAAACTCTTTTTGGTATATATGAATTAATGGAATAGCTATAATAAATAGATAATTTAGTTTCATTATGAATCAATCATAAACAATTTTTTTTCATTTAGTAGAAAAAAAAACTCTGAAATATCAATAAAATAAACTTTGTCATTGTAAGACAATAAGAATCATATTAATGTTCTAGAAAATAGATCAATTCAAAAAGTGTTATTTAAGCTCATCAGAAGCAGTGGAATTCTTAGTGGACACTACCACCTCAGGGGACATCTCACCATAAAGGGACTGTTAGATGATCCTACTGCGGGGGGTTGTCAATATATGGAGGAAACTTCATTACATATTCTATGTGAATGTAGATTTGAACATATGGGTCAGCATATAATTGAATCTGGGATGCGGCAGGATGTTCCTGTTAAATGCCTGCAGAATTTTGCTTCAACCATTCGTCTCTTCAAGTAAAGGCTTTCTCTTCAGGGTATAGTACAATAGACTTAACTCTTCTAAGCTGGGTACAGGGAAGCTCGCTGGCGTAAACGTAAACAATAGTCTTAAGATCGTAGTGCTTTTGGAACCACCTTACTCTAAATCGAACATATATATATATATATATATATATATATATATATATATATAGATATATAGATATATATAGATATGTAGAGGCATTCAATGGATTATATGAGCAATACACAATCCAAATGTGTTTCGATCTCCACCAAAGAGTCGAAATTTTTCCCATTAAAAGAAATCCTTCATCCAGCATCCAAGCCATAAACAGCGCATATCTTATTTGCCGTTTGTGTGGCATTTTTCTCCTTTCGGAAAAAGAAAAGCATTCAATGCCTATAATACACTTCATTTGCCACCCTATTTTAAGGCATACAAAGCTGATAAAAATCAACGAATCGTAACCTAACTTTTTTCCATATATAGCTTAAGCTATCTCTTTTAGAATATGTACACACATTATTTCTTTTCAATAATTGTGATATATTCAGTCAGGTCTCTCGCGCTACCTACCAAAAATCAGCACGAACTTTTCCAACAAACCAATATATATATATATATTAATGCAGTATTTTGAGAGTAAACTATTTATCTATAATTAATTATTTAATTTATAAACCATACTCAGAAGCTTTTTGTTAATTGATTCCATAAAAGAATGAACTGGAGATTATATATATATATATATAT
>JAPDSC010010092.1:0-13216 GCA_026290005.1 Latrodectus geometricus | reverse complement strand
TTGTGGAGGGTGAAAACGTTTTTCAAAAATAAATATATACAAAAAAATTATCATCCTTATTTTTTTACTTTTTTCAAAATTTCATTGTGGGAATATCGGAAGAAGAAAAGTTTTGATAACGTAAATACTTTTTCTATTCTCCCAACGGTTACGCATGAATTTTAATTTTAAATGGAAAAGAAAAAACATTTCTTTCTTTAAGCAAGAGGAATTACTGAGTAAAATATTATATCTATTTACTTACGTCGTGTTATAAGCAATTTTATAGCAAATTCAAATCAGAACTAATTATGTCTTAAATTATTTAAGCAACGCTATCAATATACAAAATGAAACATAATTTTTATTTTAAGTTAGTCAAAGATTTCGTGTAGCTATTTTAATTCACACCCGGACAAAAGTCCAGAAAACAAACAAAATAAGGATTTTATTTAAAATTCTCTATTTCCTGCCATTCAATTATTTTCGAATACATTACAATATCATATTTTGAACACCACTAATGGGAAACCTTTATCAACTTCTTCTCAAAGTTTTCATACTTGGAAGAAAATTTTTATTCTTCTTTAACTGCTCTCTTACAGCCTGAGCGATTTGTAGTGGAAACTATACTCTCGTACCAAATGCATATTAGAATCACGAAATCTCAATAAAAATTTATTGAAATTCACTAGTAATCCACTGAAAGCAATGAAATGTATGCAACTTTTTCTCTAACAATGCTTCAATAAATTGACTTCCATGATTCATTAATCTGTAATTTCCATAGACATTTTATCTTCCTTTTTTGAAAATCGAGGAAGTGGCATCATGATGGAAATAACTTTTGAGAGAGAAGTGATATAAATCAATATATTTCAACCATTTTTCTGCAAAAAAAAATAATAAATATTATGCAATAGAAGTTTTTTTTTTTGCACTTCAACGATATTGTAAAATCATCATTTTGACAATCAAATTATTAATTAGAATGTGGGAATGTATAAAACGTTAAATTATTTTCATATCGATTAAGTATCGAATTAAATATTAAGTTTTTGACTTTCAATATTGTCCATTTTAAAATTTATCCTTTTATAGATTTAACTTAAAATGTAATTTTTCGCGCGCGAGTTCCTTCTTTCTTAAATCCATTTCATAATATTTTGAGTTTCCATGATTTTCCGATTTATTAAAACTTACAATCAATTGTATGATTGTATCTAACTCTTTAAATAAGTTATTTTCTCATTATAACCTACAAATTTATAGATATTTTATCAAAATAAAGAAAATTAAGATTTTGCATTTTATACAATTATTTAACAATTTTTTTATTGTTTTTTATGGAATTTTTCTTGTAAACTTATATTTAATATTTATAACAATAGTCTATAAAACAGCTGTTTAAAATGATTTCTGATTTCGTAATCAAATAGAAAATATTTTTATTCAAAGCATAAAAATAATATTTATGTTTTGCAAAATGAACCTATCACAATTTATTTATAATTGTGTTTGACGTAATAAAATTTTATGAAGTTAAACACAATATTTCACTCAAATCAATATTATGCAACTTATCACAGTTAAACAATGCAGCGATCTTGTCTTGGTAAGTTTAAAATTAACTGCGCAGTGTCCTGCATTTAATAAAATACTGATTCTTTTAAATTGAATATTATAAATATAGGATAAATTTTAAAATACACAGTATTGAGAAATGAAAATTATTGTACACCACTTTTTCTTATGTTGATTCTTAGGAAATATACATTCTTAGAAATAAATATTTTAATTTATCATTTAAAGGCAACATTTTAATCAAGCTTATTGTAATTTATCAAATAATTATTATACATTTCTATGTACTAATTTAGTTTTACCAACTACACAGTATATAAAGAGAAATTTTATGTAATATAATGTTAGGCTTGTCACAATAACACGATAAAATAAGTTTTATTATGTTTTTCTTCGTCCTGATTTCATAACATTGCTTTTTTTTTTTTGCTGCATGCTTTGATGATACAAAAATATATAAACTTATTCTTTTATTTATCAGTTTAACAATGTAACAACTTATTTATAACTGTGTTTTAGGTTATAAAACTTAAAGTATTAAAAGATAAATTGCTTCATTCGAATCAATATTACAATATGTGGTTTTCATGCTGTAAGCAGCAACTGTTTTCCAATTTTTTTTTATAATCAAATTTAATATCATGATTGTAAAAACAGACAAATCAATTTTATTTGTTTGAATTAAGTAAATAACATATAATAACATAATTAAGTAAATAATATATTAAAAAAATAAAATAAATGAATGGAAACATAGCGAAAGAGGAATTCAGTTGTTTATTTACATGTTGATATACTTTGTTAGTAGTTAGAAAAAAATACCAAATAATTTAATAAAGAAAAGCAGATTGGGGAATCTCATGGGGGGTGAATACTTGGCCTTCAGTTTTTGACCAATTTAGAGCCATATTGTTACACAATTTGTACAATTATTCTACTTGTGAATCATTGTCGTGTTTACTGCGCTATCATGTTTCTTCAAACATGTTTGGTGCGAAAAGAAATTCCAAACTTTCGTCGAGTTTCCCTGAAGAATTTTTTTCCCAGTTATGTAATTCTTTAGTGATTTTTTTAAATTCTTTCACCAAGTTTGTGTTTTTATTGGGCCATGGTTTTTATCTAAATAAGTACATTAAATATGAACATATAAAACACAGAGAATATTATTACTTTATTTTTTAAAAAAGAATTTTCTTTAATTATTCTTACAAGAATTCTAATGAAAATGGGTAGTTAAAACAAAGAATTCTAAATTGTTCCCCAATGAAGAATAATGTATGTTTGTTAAAAAAGAATGTTTTGTACATCTTTTATGTTCTCTATCTTTCTAATTTAATAAAAGATCTAATTTGCTAGAAAAAATTTATAATGCGTCAAAAACTTCCCCAAATTTCAAATGTGCACTGAAAGGATTATACAGCATATCTGCTCAAGATTATACGCTTATACGACATCTGTGCTTATTATCGCAATTAGGTTCACATTTCTTGTTTCTATTTTCACGTTTTTCTACGATTCATATTTTCTTCATTTTTGCATTTGATTATAAATCTTAATATTTGATAATTTTTATTGTATTTTCATTACACTCTAAAATTTGTTTTTACATTTGCTCCTTTTCGTTTTCACGCTTCCTTAAAATCTAATTTCTTTACTTTTCCATTTTTTTTTAAACAAAGATTTGTATTTTTAATATTAACTGACATTCATTCGCATAAAATATTTCAGCTCTTTTTGAAAAAAAAAAAAAAGTATTACTTAATATTATGTAAGCGGGGCGATATTTTTGGTCGCCTGAAAAATCACAGTTAAAAAATTATATAACGCCTGTGACAACATAACAATATGAAATACTTTTATATTAAATTAATATAATAATATTCTGATAAGCTATTAATACAGCATATGCATTTTTCGAATGATACAGTATAGAAAGTTGTGACAATATACTTTGTTGATTAAGGCTACCTTCTCTCTATTTAGTGCTCTTTTCTTCGATTCAACAGTTAATGAGTTCGAATCTCACCTAGGGCATGGAAGTTTGTTGTGGTTCGGACTCCACTTTAAAACTTTAGATCCCAGTCTTATTAACCCTCATGTGCAAAAAAAAAAAAAAAAAAATCATCTTTGAGCATCAAACAAACCAAATCAAATTTTCTTTCTACTGTTGTTGATGAGATCCGTGCCATAGATTTTGTGATTTCACTGAAAAACAACTTTTGATCACGGACCATTTCTAGTGTGTTCAGTCGAAGATATCAATCTGATTACGTGGAATATGCAATGTCATCTAGCAATCTTTATCGACAAGCACTTATGTGAATAATGCTTTTTGAATCTCTTACTTTGTTAGAAATTTTTATCTTCAATTCAAGTTTGCTATTTTCACCATATATTTATTTCAAAGTACATTTTCAAACTAATTCATTAACTTTGCACAAACTCTTAATACCATAATTTCTTATTCTTGTGAATAATTAAATTGTTACTAATCATGTAATATAATTTATATGATTTGTAATAATCTTTTTGTGAATTTATATAAGAACTTTAAATATTACTGAATATGGAATAAGGTTAATAGTATTCAATTCATACATTTAAATATTTTTAGAATGAGTTTATTGTAATATTTAATAAATTATATTGCAAAAAGATTTTCGTTACAGCGATATTTTTCCTAATTTAATTCCTTCCTTAAAACTTGCAATCAACTATACGGAACGGATTTTATCGTTATTTTACATATCTGAATATAAAAAATAGAAAATTCGAAGATAGAATAGGAGTTAAGAAACCGATCTAAATTTTAACCATTGCAGAAAAAATCTATACATGTACACGGAATTCATTGTTGAAATTAAAGGTATATTTTATAATGATAGTAAACGTAATGAAATGCATGTAAGAGAAAGATTTTTAAAATAATGTATAAATACTTTAAATCAATTGAAAACTGTTAATTAGAATTAATTAATAATCAGATATATTAAAAGGTATAAAAAATGGGAAGAAAGCGGAAAATGAAACTTAGTAAAACCAAAAGAACAATAAATAAAATATTAGATTGAATTAAACATCACTGTGTGTGTGGGGGGGGGGAGTGTTTGAAAATGCAAAAAGCTATAACATTTAAATTTTTCATTTTGAATTTAATAATATTTTGATCTAAGATCAAAATTTAAAAAACCAAATATATTGCATGAAATAACATGAATCTCACAAAATAATTTATTCAATATTTGCTTCATAACATCCTCCATATTTTCAGTAAATGACGCAAATTAAATGTAAAACTTTCTGCAATATCTAGTTTTGATAATTCAAATTATTTTTAATATTCATTTGCATATTTTTTAAGCATAATAATAACAAAATGCAATTAAAATATTATATTTAATTTTAATTCAATATTTCTTATAACAAAATTTACTAAAATATACAAAACTTAAGTATGATTACAAATTTAGTACATACTTTTAATAAATGCATAATGCATCACATATATAAGCACTCTTTTAAATTTTTTGATTTATTTCTTCATGAATATTGCCAATTAATAAAATCTTAAAAATTAAAATATATTTCATAAGAAATTTTAAAAAAGTCAAGAAAAATTTAAATGATAAAATAATGGGCTTATAACATGCCAAAATATACTATATTTAGTTTTTCATAAGCCTATTCTCATATTATGCATTCTACGTATTCTCAAATCAATGTTAGGTAAAAAAAAAAAAAATGCATGCAAGGGATTTTTATTACCTAACAAAAACTTTTTTCACCTTTTGTTAAGTAGGAGAGGCAATACTTTAGGTTAGCTTTTCGTGACTATTAATAAAAAGTTACATAATAAACCTGGGAAAAAAACAAATGTTTTATCAGGTGAAAAATTGATAAATTTAAAGTAATATGACATAAAAGAACAATAAAGAAAAAAATTTATAAAACAACTTTACAATTATAAAATAATTTTGAAATTGAAAAAAATACGGGGACAATCCAATAAATTCCACAACTGCTTTTAATGTAATCCCTTTTAGAAATGAGTGATAAGATGCATAGAAAGTTCTAGTTTCTTTGATAATACAAAAAACTTTTGCTTAACTCTTTTAGTATTATTTTATTTATTCGCTTTTTTATTATTTGAGAAGACAAACTAAATAACAATTTTTTTATTAGAAGTCTTTTTACCTCGTTTCTAAAGTACAATAATTAAATTGAAAAATAAATCAAAATGATAATAAAAAAACAGAACAAAAAATGTTTACTAATTAAATATTTGCTGATATTGCATAACGAAATCGAAATTTGTTAAATAAAATTCAGAATTCAGTTCATAATAACATTAATCAAAATAAGACATTTTTCGTCAAATCTCACCCTACATCTGAAAATTAAATGTCTTAAATGGAAAAACATTCCGAAATAATAGTAACCGTTATATGTAATTGGTACTTGTAAACATAATTTTACACTACATTGGCTGTAATTTAAATAGCAACAAGCGCTGCTATATCATAGACAAGATTCAGTTTAAATAATATTTATAAATACGGAAGGTCAATAGACTAAATAGAATAATATAAATACTCTTATGCGAATTAACACTCGTTTCTCATTTTAATTATTTTATTTATCAACATTTTGTGAAAAGGTATATTTCATTTATCAATATTTTATAAAGAAGTATATTAAAATTCTCTCTTTTTTAATTTTATTCATTCATGATAACTTTTATTTAAATCATTTTTTTTTTTGTTCAAGATTACAGGAAAATAGAAGTATTTTTAGTTCGGAAAAGATTACTTTTTTTTTTTTTTTTTTTTTTTGCTATTTAATACATTTTAGTTATTTTTTCGATTTATTTTTCAGAGTAAGCTATAAAGCTTACTTTAAAAATAAATCGAAAAATATATTAAACCTCTTTTTATCAACTTTTATCCTCTGTAGTAAATAATAGTATATGATAACAATTTTTTTTTCTCTCTCTCTCTCAATATTTATTTCATTATATTTTTCAGTGATTTGTGTTTCAAATACATAGATAAATATAATTATTTTAAGTCGATTAAAAATGCCTTTTTATTAAAAATTTTAAATAAAAATGAATGCAATAACAATTAATGAAGAAAATATTTTATTAATATTTATAGCTATTTTGCACAAGAAATATAAATGTTTCGTAAAACAAAAATTGTTCTGTGATAAATGAATGTTTGGTGAAACAAAACAATAATATTGTTTCGCCGAACATTCTCGAAACACAAAATTTTTTCTACTTTGAAAACAATGAGTGATAAATTTTGTAAATGATGCGAATTATTTTTTTACCATACTTTTGTGAAAGTATAAAATATTTAAATATATAATATCAATTTTTTTAAAATAATTTTTTTTTACTTATGAGATATTTTTCACTTGCCTTTCTTCGTTTATAAAATTGTAAATACAATTTTGTTATTTTTATTCAATATTTTTAAACAAAAGTTAAAAAAAATGTTAATCTTTCACGCATATTTTTTATTGCAATTCATAAATAAAAATAATTTCAGACGTATCAAAATATATTAATCAAATATGAATTCTAAAAAGACTTATTTCGATTTTTGTTAACTTTCTGTTTTTCTATAAATTTATGTTATCCTATAATATTTAATGCAAATTCTATGTATCAGAGCAACATAAATACAGTCCAAAATATATAGGGCCAAAACAATTACATTATATAGAGATTATGAACGGATTTTGCTACTGGAAAATTATTTGAATAGTTGAAACATGATCAATAGACATTATAGGCTATATGAGAAAAAATTTACATTTGTTTATCATAAAATGGATTTTATTGAACATTTGAATATATGAGGAAAAAATAGAATTTTCACATACGAGGAAAAAAAAAGCGTTTTCTTACAGGAAAATGGCTTTTAGTAGACGTAAGGATTTTCCAAAATGCCAGAAATGTTAAACACCGTGAAAGAGGCAATTAATGAGAAACAAGTATATTCTGCTCCACATCTCAATTGGAGCCCTTTCTATTTTCTGGAGAGAGTGGTGGGCGGCTAGCAATTCCCCTCTTCAGGATGTGTAAACTGAACTCTTTTGGATTCCTGCCGTAGAACATGTGACCCTTCCATTCGTGTGAATCTATCTACAAAATAGAAATCATCAACCAAATGACCACAATGTGGCCTATATTTGTTGTCTGTTAACATGAAATCATCTTCATTTCCTGCAGTTCACGGTGTTACAATATGTCTGAAGATTTTATTCAACTATGGTTGCCATGTTAGAGCTTTTTTTCTCATGATGTGGAGTTTGGTGTGGA
Source organism: Latrodectus geometricus (assembly GCA_026290005.1). Taxonomy (NCBI): domain Eukaryota; kingdom Metazoa; phylum Arthropoda; class Arachnida; order Araneae; family Theridiidae; genus Latrodectus; species Latrodectus geometricus. Next base: position 5,322 of record JAPDSC010010092.1, on the reverse strand, counting down.
TATAAATGGAGATGCCGTCATAGATTACCCTTACAATTGCGCGAAATCTGACACTTCTTTGCAAGAACGGAGAATTTGTTTCTAGTATTTCGTTACTATCTTACTAAAAAAATATCCCTCTTTTTAGAATAAATAGAAAAAAAGACTTATCTGAGACGATAATTTTGAACCATCGCTTTACTCTTCCGTTCACAATCTTTGTTGTCTAAGCTGTTGTCTTGCTGTCAGAGTAACACTTACACTGCTCTGCGAGTATACAAACCTGCTTACAGTATCGAGCCGTTTTTATTTAGTTTGATTCGAAATTGTGGCGCAGAATTCGGTATTTTCGAGACTTTGGCGTCAAATGTTGATTCCTATCAAGCATTATTACACACATATGAATTTGTGTGTGCTTAAGTCAGTCTACATTTCAAGTCTCCAAATTTACTCAATTTGAATCCAAATTCGTTATCAGCATTTCAGTTGCTGGAAATGACATTTTGTGAAACTGAAATGGCCAGCTTTTATTTGACCTACTCTAATCGACCAACCACTCTCCAATCTTATGGTTCGGTTAATGATACCCTGAAGACATCGCACTTATCGAAACAAAGCACTAGTTGGGAATATAAATTATTATTTTACACTTTTTTTATTATGTTAAAAACCAAATTTCAATTTTTCTAGCCGCCAAAGAGTTGACATTTGATGTTAAATTCGAAATAGCGAACTTCGCAGAAATATTTGCATTTGTGACTTTTATAATTTTTGCAAAGAACTAATATAAAATAAAAACTTAACCATTAAGTTCAAGATTAAAATTTAACTACGAAGTTATTGTTTTTATCTTTTCTATTTTATCTTGTTTATAAACTGTTTTCCGTCTTTTTTTGTTTTCAGTTTTTATTAGAATCGTACATATACAGGCAAATGATTACTGAAAGAACTTATGTACACACAAAAAATTGGACTCTGAGTCGAGAATACAGCATCTATTGTTATTCTTAACCCTCTTTTATGTATTATTGCTTTGCCTTCGTATGAATTGGATCATATGCATCAAATATTATTTCTTGTAATGTTAATTTTGTATTATTATTTCTTGTAATGTAATTAGTGAATTCATTTCCCCATTTAAATTGCTAACCAAAATAGCTTCGACCCATTCTTCATTTCTGATGCTAAATCCAACAGCCTGTAAAATGTCAACTATAGATATTGGTTTAGAGTATCACACATCAACTAGAAACTTTTCTTTTAATTACGCAATTAAATTTAAAATCTTGCAGAAATAGATCCCTTTAAAAAAATATTATCCGATCTAAACTAAGCTCATGCCTTGAGATTGATACAATGGTATTTCTTAAGGATAATTAGCTTCAAATACAATTTTTGGATTGATGATGAGCATCATGTAATGAAATTTAAAAGAAATTCTTTTGTTTAGTTGAATACAGATCATATAAGAATGGTAAGAAATTTTTGAAAAATGTTCAACGCTTAGACTGAAGTTGATAAGAATGATGGCTACGGATCCTTCCTAACCATACCGTCGATCACGTCCAAATTCTCGAATTTGCATGAATGGTATGCGAAGAGATAAGAGTCTTTTTTACAAATCATTTCAATTTGCAAAACATTCTGGCTGTGGTGGATATTAAAATAACTAGCAAGCATATTAGGAATTATTAGCAAGCATATTAGGAATTATTACATTTTAAATTTTCATTGATCCTGTTGAAATAAGTTTTTTGCTAAACATTACTTATCAACAATTTCTTCTGAAAATATTTGTTGCCGACAATCACTTAATAAATATTGCCTTATCTTTAAAAGAGACATAATTTGTATGGAAGACTTGAACCATGTTCAATCACAGCAAGTACAGTGACAAACCAGACCAACTTTTAGACAGTAGATTCAGTTTTATCATCAAATTCAAATTTTTTCTTTCTTTGAGATTCACGGTGCTGTTTTGAGGATTTAACTGTGTCCTTTATTTACTATCACATGTAAATGATGACTGATTTTAAGTGAATATTATAGGATAAAAAGGAAACAAGTAAGTAAAGGGCAAGAAAACTAAATTATTCACAGAATTAATTTAGGAAAACAACCAGGAGACTTTTATAGCAATATCGCTCTCTCTCTCTCTCTCTCTGAAGATTTTAAAATCTGAATCCCAAACAATATTAATTCAATTGAAGATTTTCATGACATTGAAAACTGTTAGAAACATAATAAAATACTATAGACATTCAGCAGTATCTGAATGAAACAAATCACTTCATAATAAAGAAAAAAGGACATATAAAATTATTTTACAGAAAACTTACAATATCCTTTAATTGTTTTGAACATTGTATACTACTTTAAGATACTGAAGTACATTCTTACTTAATTATGATTTCTTCAAACTTTACGTTACATTCATCACGACTAAAAACTAATATATGACGATAAATCTACTACGTATTAAAATATCTGAATCATTATAATGATGAAATACTTAAAAATAATGCATTCACATTACTTCAAAGTTGAACAAAAACATACGAAAGTGTAGTATGTGAGAAACGCCACCTGTACAAGTATTCTTCGAATAACTTTCTTCTGTGCATTGAAATGATTTCAGTCTTATTTTGGATTATATGCATCATTTACATTTACTTACTCATTACATTTGTTTATTATGATTAATTAATATGACTTAAATTTATTGGAATAGATGTAATGAAATAATGATTTATAAAATAGTTGCTCCTTCCATTGCTTTTATCCAGAAAAATTCTTTTGCATGCTATTCTTGATTATTGCTTAAGCAAAAATGTAGTGCTCACATTAGCTCCGGAAATGTTTAGAATCCAGTAAATGGAAAAGTAATTTATGAATAATATGGTTTTGTTGAAATATTAGTATCTTTGAAAAGAGGATTTACTCAAATAACACATAATATATATTAAAGTTTTATAAAACCTTCTAATTCAGCACTTAACTTATATATCAAATTGAAATTACTGTAAATTTTGGTAAAGTGAACAACACGAATAAAATATTGACATTTGTCGTTTTTTCTTCATCAAGCTGAGAGTGACATTGGTATAAGAATTCGGTCAACAGCCCTAATAGGTGTGAAATGGCTCTTATTGAGTGATAGTAGCCATGATGGAAATAGGAAAAAAATGGTCGTATTTTTATGTTGCTAACCCTCAACATATATAAAATCACAAAATGCAATAAGAATTGATTATATTTTCTGAAGAATACCATAAATAAAAAGGAATCTAAGAAAATATGCTACGAAAGTAATAAAGCACCTAGAATAAATTTATAAAACAACAAAAAGATTATCCAAATAGATTTTCTTATTTAAAATTCTAGATAATAGCATAAATTTTAAAAATAAATTTTAATTATAAAGTTAAAAACTTTATACTTTCCAAATAAATTATAGTAATTAGAATCCTCTAAGAATTTAATAGCATGTATTTAAATAAATATTTTTAAATAGAATATATCATTTAAATGCAAAATAAAAACATTATAAATTTCACTTAATAACTATAATAAAACATCATTTTATACTAATAGAAAACTATGATAAAATTTAAGCAGTTTTTGGGACTTTCACCTTATAAAATTAAAATAAAAAATATGGAATAAAAATTAAAATTCTCGATAAAAATAAAGCATATTCATTTAATATGTGTTTAATAAAAGAATTCTGAGAAAAATATAACAATATATAGATGATTACTAATTTTAAATTTCTAATAACACCAAATTCCGTAGTTTTTATGACATGGAAATAATTTACACAATTAAATAAGTTTCTAGGTTTGTCAAGTATTTAAGGAACAAAACCTTTTTATATTTGTTTTCCATTTCATTGCGATTGGACATCAAACAAAAATTGATACTTTTCGGTTTCGAGTGTCCATTAATAAAAACATTTTCTCCAAATACCAAAGAGCTAATCTTAGAAACGATGCCTCGTAATTTTGTATTATGATCAAATAATGAGCTTAACACCTGAGTTAGAGCCTTCTTTCCAACATCCTCATTACCAATATCACGACATTTTGATACCATTAATAAAAATCAAATTCCACTGAGAGATAATCAGTGAGTGAGTGAAGAACTCGCTACAAAGGCTAGATCTCGGTGAATTTGGTAACCTAAATCCAACTTGCCTTGGAAGAAAAGCAAATAAAAGCTCACTTTTTACTAGTTTTCATTTTTACCAAAAGAGTTTCTTTTTACCAAATATTTTAATAAAATATCTATGTAATGCTACTTGAATTCTTCGTAAATTAATAATTTTTCCTTAAATATGTTTATTATAAATTATCATAATCAAGATATAAATTTTTAAATCATCATATGTAATTCGCATTACGTAATTCATAAAAAAACTGAGAAATATTATCCACCTGCTTATATGATGCAGGATTTATCAGGAAGTGAGGAATTTCCGCATAGGATAACCTTATATTAAAATATATATATATAGTTCAGCTTCACTTACTTAGATTAAAATGTACTCAAACACCTGTTATATATATTTATATAAAAAGATAAAATTATATATATTTAAACGAAATTTCAAGTTTTTTTTTTATTTCGATTTCAAAGGGCATAAGAATACAGAATGCTTTGAAGTAATGGAACTTTAACTTTAGTACATTAGTTTTCCTTAGATTGATTAGTGATAAAACAACACACAATTCTGAAAATAGGTTGTTCCAAAATTTCTACAAAAATATTCAATGAAACCGAAGGAGAGGCATGAAAATTGGTATGTTTCGATATTGGGTATCATATGTAAAAAAGATGTGCGACAAATATACTGCGTTAATAAAAATTATTGTCTGACATCTTTATGTTGCAATCCTATTTTTATTATTTCTTTCAAACTTTTTATCTCATTACAAGACACACATAATCATAAAATTGCCAGAAATATTTCTAAGCTTTAGGTTACCTCATTTTGTGATCTGATACTTAAATAATCCATTTATGATATGTTTCATAGGCTTATTAAAGTTTTATTGGCCTTTTTCTCACTCTTATATTAATCTTTTATATGATTCAGTTTGAAGCAAATTGACAAATATATAGCATGATTAAAAATAGATTTTCTAGTAATTCTATACTTACCACGAGAAAAGTTTTTAGCGGCCGTTCTTTATTTTTAAAAATTCGGTGTTGTATTAAGGGGTAGTAATTAAATTCTAAAAAAGCAATACCAAATATAGTTTTACTAAGGGGAATTAATGTCTTTACTCATCGATATATTTTTTGAATTCGAATACATTAATTATCAAAATAATTATTCCA
>JAPDSC010010085.1:0-14157 GCA_026290005.1 Latrodectus geometricus | reverse complement strand
TTGATAATTCTCAGGCAACTGAAAAGAGAGTATAGATTACACAAAATGAACAATTTTCTTGTTTTTATTTCAGGAAAAAGTAATGAGAACGCATTATGTGTGGGCTCTTTGCAGGGACCAAACTGAGTTAGACCCCAAGGCAGCCTGGAAGCTTCTGGACTTATCTCTAAGTAGTACAGAGCAGTGGCTATGAGTGTGACCAATTCTAGTGCTGTACATAAAAGTAAATTTGTTTTCCAAGTTATATTTATCTGACTTTTAAATTGTCTAATCAGTGTATAAAATTATGCTCTCTCTCTCTCTCTTTTTTTTTTTTTTTTTTTTTTTTTTTTGTTTACTGAATGGGAATTTTTTAAGTGATAGTAAAATATGGCATGATGTTGTAAATAAAGTTTTATTTATAAGAGCATTGGTTTACAATCTTATAAATAAATAAATTCTTTGACATCTTAGCATTCTATCATTATTTAGATTTTATGTCACACAGCTTGTCTTGTTGAATTGTTGAGAACCCCCTTATAAGTGAAAGACTGTGTTGTGGCACAAACAGCCTGCTTTGCTGATCATGTTTGAAACACATTTATCCTTTATTTTGTTACAGAACCAAATCCTATTAAGATTTTTAAGATTATATTTTATGTCTGGAATAGAATTCACCCAAAATTAAAATTAATAGTTATTTGTGTCTTTGCTAAACAGGTGTGCAATGTTCTTAACTGTTGAAAATCAAAATTGGCAACACAATCATTTCTAATAAATATCTTGTCATTTACAAATAACTAAATTGTTGTCTTGAACTATTTTTTTATCATTAAGTAATATATGCTCTAATACAATTAATAATCTTATGTTTTCTTTATTACATTAAGTTTTTGCCATACTTTTATTATTTATTTATATGGATCATAAAGTATTGTTTTCCATTTGTTATCCATTTATGTGTATCATAAATTTTCTTTACTGCTTTTTTTTTCTCACCAGTTCTTATAAGCAATCTGAAATTTTATATAAAGGAAATATCCTAATGTATAATGTTCTTGATTATTTGGTATTTTAGAGTAATGCAAATGATATAAAGAATATATGAAAATTTTCTTAATTTGTTGATAGGTTTATAAAATTGTTTTCAAAATTATATAGACTAAGAATTTTTGATTTATTTATTTTTTAAATATGTATGTGTGTGTGAGAGAGAGAAACATTGTTTGATAATACAAAACAATATCAGTTTACACTGTTATGTTTATTACACTCATTAAACATAAGAGGGCTAAGCAAAATCTTTACATGTGTGTTCACTGCATATTTCCATATATTAACAATATGCTTTTCAAATATTAAGAAAGATATTTAGATTTATTATTTAGTATTTTTTAATGTTAATGCAAATCATGATTATTTTTAACAGTGGTATATTTATTGCATATCAAAGGCTTCTTTGAAAGTATTATGGAGGTTTATTAAAGTGTATATTTTAAATCGGTAGTAGCAGCTTAATGATTAGTGCACTAGTCTCAAATTTTATATTTGTTTTTTGAATCTCACTCTGGATGCATATGTGCTTATTTTGCTCAAAAAAAAAAAAAAAAAAAAAAAAAAAAAAAAATTTAAACTGAAAGTTTTTATTGAACGAACCATCCTGTGCAATAAGAGGAAAATAAATTTATAAACTTTCTGTTTTCTGTGTTATGTGAAGTCAAAAATTGTATGTGTATAAATTATTCCTAAAAACAACATGTATATTTATATGTATGTTCTATACTTATTTTTTCATGTGTTCTGTACTTATTTTTTCAATTTGAAATCAATCAGATTAAAACACAAACTGTAATAACTCCAACATTTGATTACTTATTTTATAAATTACTTTAGTTATTTTGAAATTGAGACCCTGTTGGTCAGAGTGTTATCGGGTAAGTTTAAATCCCGATCTAATTGAAAACTTATTGTGTGTTTGCTAATGGCAGTTAGACCTGGTTAAATATGTTAAAATCATAATGTTTTCAATGGGAAATGATATATCTGGGGGATTTTTTGCTTGGTTCCTACTTCAAAATTTTAAAAACTTACTCATTAGATGTGTCACTATATAAGGTTTCATCACTTCTTATCCTAGTAGTGCAGAAAAAATGGGAGATATAATATCCAAACATTATATGAAAGAGTCATTCTGAAATTTGAAGTCTTGGTCAATAAATTAAAACTTGTAGTAAAAAGTAACACATTACATGGAGTATTTTCTTCCATTTGTTTTTCAAATGAACAATTTTCTTTTTTTATTAATTTTATTATTAATATGGTATTTTAATAAACTTTGTTATACAATATGTAAGATCTAATTTTTTTAAAAATAGAAATGATTCAATTGTTACAAATGCATGGCAATTTAAATGGTTTTGAGTATTAATATGATACCATTTTTTTTCAGGTAATAAATTAAATTAATGAAGATTGTACAAAGAGAGAATCTGCAGTTATCATAGTTTTGTGTAAATATTGTACAATAACCGTATCATTTGGGGACTTAATCATAATGGCATTAAAGTTTTTAAAAAGTTGTGTTGTTTTCTTAATGATTCATATAGACTTTTCTATTTTATTATGTATTTATAAATTGTTATGTAATTTAAAATTTTCTGCATTTATCAGATATTTTCATTATTTTATCCATTTTTAAGAGTAATTATTTAAAATTTGCTCTTATTTAATTTTTTAAAGGAAATTAAGAGTTATTTTCACGAAAAAAGGTTTTATTGTTACATGCTGTTAAAATTACTTTCATCAATGTGGAAGAGGATAGTTCATTAAATGTAAATTTCTTTGAATTTTTTAAAACTAAAACAAGGTTGTGTGTGTGTTTTTTGTGTCTTTGATTAAACAGTTTATGAGTTTGAATTCCTCCTTGGGCATGGTTGTTTGTAGTGTTTTGGAATCCACTTTTAGCTATCTTAATAGCTCTCGTGTGCAAAAATTGGCCATTGAGGGACAAATAAAGGAATCCACTCTTTTTTTCTCTTAAGTGTTAGTAATTTAATATGCCTGGAACATCATGTCAAACATACTAATTTTTTCTCATGTGTATGCATATTTAATTATTTTTGTATTAATAAGGTTTGTGGAAACATTATAAAGAACTTTACTCCATTTTTGCTAACAAATAAATTCTATATAAATTGTCTTGCAAAATTTGCAAGGTTGTAAAACATGAGTTAAAGTAATCAAATAGAATTTCATGTTTTACCTTTCACTTCACTTAACAATTCTTATTCAATGCTCATCATTGATGTAGGCTTATAGGGGTTTAGACTCTGAAGTATTCTAGGTTCTGTTCTTATTAGCTCTTGAGTAGGAAAAGTGATCATAGAACAAATAAAGCAAGCAGATTTTTCTAAAAAGATGTTTGTTTCTGCTACATCAAATTGAAACAATTGTGTTTGTATTATAAATTGCATTCTAAAAAGGACCACAGGTATGTTTTCGGATAAATTGGTTATCAAACTGATATTACGAAAATTAACTGGTACTTCATAATTTAAACAGACTTTTAACTTTAGTGATGCCATATGTAAGATAGGTTTTATGTTTCAAGGAAAAAAAAAATACTGTACTTTTTAGTTTTATTTCTTTTGTATGAATGTCTCAGCAAAAGTGTTTCCTTAGGAAAATATCTGAAGTGTACTAGACTAAAGTAACAGCATTTTTTTTGTTGTGTCAATGATATATTGTTACTATATACTTTATCCTGGTGTTAGAGTTGTACTGACATTTCCTAAAATTACTTTTTTAAAAAAATATCCTGAAGTGTTCTTATTTTTCAAAACCTTGAAGTTACTGATTTTTGAAATTCTACAAATTCAATTTTATTTTTAACTGTTGTTAACTAAATTTAGTTCACACTTACATTGTAACTAAGCATCCATCAATCCGGTCTGATTACACCTTTAAAACGATAATATTAATCAATAAATCATTTAACTGAATTCTTAAATTATTAACGTAGAAAGAAATCGAGTAAGGAGCTATAGGCTATGTGATCTTCTCATTTGATGGGAAATACCATGTTATGTACAAATGATTAATTTTCTAGTGTCGAATTTAAAAGTTGTGCATTGAAATTATTTGCATTTCCTTTCTAGATTGTATTTTGCATCATTTAAAAAGATAAAACAAAATTTTCCCCATTCAAATTCTCCTTTAAATGGGAAACAAGTTGACTTTAAACTTGTTACATATTTTCGACATCACTTATGATTTATTGGGCACGAACTAAAGACACAAGTCAATTGATTCTAGCCTGTTTAAACAATTTATACGATTTTGCTGTACAATGTAATTTTTCATTTAAATTGCGATTATCTTATGGTCATACAGTAAAACTGCATAGATTTAAATTACAATGAAATTAGTATGTATATAAACTTTCTATCCAGTTTTTTTATTTCCTCTTCATAGCACTTTTTACAAAGAATAGAAATACAAAGAGATTTAAGTAAATGGAGAAATTTTTTTATGTTGCCTAGTGTATCAAAAAAGGGAAGTATAATAATTTTAATGTGAATGAAATTAGAAAATATGAATGAATTTTATAAAGAGAGAATTCTGCTTGATCGTTGTACAGCTGAAAAACTTTTGGATGACTTAATTAGGAAAATACTGTTTGCTATAATTTTTGTCATATGAGAGGGCAAAATTAAGCAGATGCAGAGAATGTGACTCGTAAAAGTGTGCTTGTTGTTAAGGATTTACTCTTGGCTATAAATCTTGAGATGTTGAAATACCTATCTATTTTTTATTCTTTTTAAAGCAAAACTCATAATGCTATAATTTAATTGAAGTATTAATATAGTAAAGGAAGATCAATTTCATTTATGAATTTCTTCTGGCATTATATGACTATAATGTATAAACTCACTGTGGTTTCAGTTTTGTTATCTGCATACATATAACCTTTTAATATTTGTTATTCTGACTACCATCTCCTGATCTGTTATTAGAAATGTAAAAATATTATAAATTATACAAAATATCATTCATTTAGATATTACATTACATGAAATGAATAGTTTAAAAGAAGGTGATTGAAATTTATATTAAAAAAAAATAATAATAAAATCACTAAAAAAATGAGTTAATTTCAGAGATCAAACAAGTTTTTGAAATCTCTTGCATAAATATAGGATCACTTATATTTTGTTTTCAAAATTTTAATCACTCTTTCCAAATTGTATACAAGCTGTGACTTTGTATTGTGAAAACAGTATAAAAAGAGTTTTGAGTTTGATTTTAGGAAATTTCTACAATGTTAAACTAAAAAGAATTATCTAGACTAAAAGTTTAGAAAGTTGATTTTATAAAGGCTTCAAAATGAAAGATGCTTAGGCGTTCTTCAGCTACATTTCATGTTCAACAGAAAATACAAGAGATTGGGAAAAGAATAAATTGTTAGTTCGAAATAATGCATTTTCAAGATTGTAATTGAAAAGAATTTATTTGATAGTAAAAAAAATTACAAGCAATTAAAATTATCTCATATACAAGAATTTGGTTTACTTGAAGAACAAATTTTGTTCTTCGTAAATTAAAAGAAAATATAAGATAAAATGTCAAGATGCCATGAGCTGGAGTGGTACTTAGAAAAAAATTATTTTTCCAACGAATCTAAACTCCATTTATATGACTCTGACTGTAATGTTTTTCAAAAGCTTGAGATTTCAATAGATTGTTCACAGTAGTAGATTTGTGATGGTAGAGACAGCTTTTACATAGCATGAGAAACAATACTTCTATATGTCCATCAAAAATACTCATTTGTTATCAATCATTGCTTAATACTTTTTTAATTAGCTTAAAGAAGGGTAAAACTGGAAATTTTTGCGAGAGGGTGCGCCATGCTATGTGTTAAAATCAACTAAAAATTAGTAGGAAGGGAACAAGGTTTTAAGATGACCAGTCTATAATATAAACTTCAATTCCATAAAATAATTATGGGAAGCTCATCTGGTTGGTCTTCTTAATGCCGATAATAGTGAAAATGATTTTGTGTTTGAATTGAACAAAGTTTTTATGGATAAATGGGACAATTTTACATGTGCTGACCTGATTAATTCAATGAGAAATGAAATCATCTAGAAAAATAATGAATTAACTAACTTCATTTTAAATTTGCGAAAAGTATTTTTTTTAAGTAGTGGTTTTGATAATTTTGTGACAGATTTGAAAATTTTAAAATACTGTTGAAATATTTAATATGTTTACATACCTAAAAATCTTACATCATTTTATATTTCACAGTTTACGTCAACTTAATTAAAAAAATTTATATTATTTATAATAAAAATCTCAGCTAATATAGTTTTAAAATTTTGCAACTCTAGTTATTTTTTTCTTAAATATGTTATTTATAAGCATAATTATCAAACCTTTTTTTTGTAGATTCTAAATTTCTAACCAGATTTATTTCATAAAAGAACATTGTATGTTTTACCAAAAGTTTAAGAATCTAATACTTATCACGAAACACACAATAGCAAGTAATATGTAAAATTTTATTGAGGAAGAAAATTTTGAAGGGTTTTAAGACATTGGATTTAAATGCCAAAAAGTATTCTTAAAAATTATGTTACAGATATTTATTTAATTGAATTACTATTCTTACAAGTAATTATATTTAAGGAAATATTTTTTGTGTTTTGCATGTGTGTGTAAATTTGGGGTAAACTAGTATATATATCTAGAGTAGAGGATAATTGGTAACTAAATGGGGGTATTCAAATTGGTTTAGAATCTCTTAAAAAAGAAAGTCCTGTTCAAATTAGCTTCAAATAACAAGAAAGAAAAAAAAAGAACTAATTGGAGTAAAGTAGGGATGACTTATGAATTGAGTCTTAAACAATTGTTGGGCCCATTTGGATAGTTATCAAAGTCGTGCTCAAAAATATATGGCTAACAAAAGTAATTTAATATGAAAAATGTTTTTTCGTTAATAATAATCTTAACATTTTATTCATAGTGCAGTAAAAATACTTTACCTAGCATTTGTAAATATTCCAATTAATGGAACCTCACAGAACTTTGTTTATAGATTTATATTTCTATGCTCTGCCATACGAAATCTGCCCAAATTATAATCCTTACATTTCGAGATACTTGAAGTTTTGAAATATTGCTTATTTTGCTTTCTAAAGGTGTGAAATTTAACATTTTGCAAGATAAATATCATTGGAAAAGATAACGTTGCTCTAAGAAGAAAATCTGATGTGTTGACAAAAACACCACTTTAATCGTACATTTTTAAATTGGTTGGATAGAGAAACAAATTTGTGGCAACCAATTATTCTGCCTGTCTCTGCAGTCTTCTGTCTACAAGAGTGGAAGATTTCTTCTTACCTATTACCGTTGCAGACATGGATGTTAAAGGAATGGAGTTGTTGCTTTGGGAATTCATTTGGCTGCCAAATAATACATCACTCTCCAGGAGGATCATAAGCTTTGTGCAACTGGACATGGATCTTTGGTCAACTGGGTGATAAAGAACAACAATCTATCTCTGCAAATGAAAAAAAAAAAAAAAATTAGTTTAGCTTGGTTTTTGAAAATTAACATTTTTTCCCTCCTTTCTTAGCATTTAAAATTGATATATTAGAGAAAAGAATAAATTATTTATACTTTTAAGTTTAATTTAGAAATATAAGTAAGATGAGCAAATTACAAAAATATCTTTTGCAGATTTACAATTTCATTAAATGAAAGCAAGGCTTGAAAGCTAACTTCTATAAAAACTTGATTATTTTAGACGTTTCATTTACCTTATTACCGCCAATTCATTTTATGTGAAAATTTCTTTTCTGTTTAATAATCTAACAAAGATTTTAAATATAAGCAGAAAGAATAGAACAAAATTATTTCTCTGACAGCTACTCCACTTATTCTCTCGTACCAGGAAAATTGTGGCAATTAAAATGTTACACTCTCTGATATTAATTAAATGAATACATTATTTACCTAATATTGTTTGGATATATATATTTATTTGAAACTGACTTTGTTTCTTGTATCAAATCTGAGACATTTGATGCGAATATCATGAGAACGAACCAGATGGAAAACTATTCAAGTTGACTCATTTTTAAAAAATTGTTTCATCTTGTTATTGGTTGAATTAATCGCTTCAAACTTTTTCTTTCAGAGATGTTTGTGCAGTCACAGTGTAAATTGAATTGTAAAAAGTTAAAATATAGAACTAACTTCAATCTTCAATTTTTTAGTGATGGGGGAAGGAAGAGAATTAACATATTCCAATAATGATACTTGCATTTCAAAATCATTGAATGCAATTAATTTTTTGATAATCGCTTTTGTGAGCTTCAATTAAATACACTATTTTATCCACTATACACAGAAAATCGTCATGCGTCACTGGTTTCTTTATATTTTTGTGTTATTTTACATTTGTGTTTTCCCACCTACTTTGGGCAACATGTTTATGTAAATATTTTTTTCGCATAAAGGTGATTACTATTTTTATGCAAGAGAAAAATGCTGCCAAAGTCGATAATTTTTCATTTGACTTCAAGGCATAATAAACAACTGTTAAGTATAATGTGAGAATATACGTATATATTTTTTTTTATTGAAATAAGAACAAATGTTTCTCCATTAATTTTTCCAACAATTACTTCATGATTAAAAATATTGAACTAAAATGTTATCTTTCTGAAACATCTTTTTTATTATAAATTTGAATTTTTTCTAAAGCTTATTAGGGAAATCTAATTGATTATGATTTTATTTTTATAATTGTTTTTCTAAATTTTATCTCAAAATATCAAGATTTATTTAAATTTCTTAGAATTCTTTTCCTAATTTGTTTTTATATTTTGTTTCCTTGCACTATTTTGCAGATTACTTTAAATAATAATTTTAAGTACATTTTATTTAAATGTATTTGTGTGTGTGAGTGTTGTATTTAGGTTCTTTCACAACCAATATCTGAAACACTTTTTAACCTTATTTTCTAAACTTTCACGAGTTTTTTTGAATGGAGAGTTTAATTTTCAAATTTTGACTGTGTTTTTATAAGAAATAAACCAAACCCAGTTATTCGTGATTTATTTGCGATACATTTATTTCGTATCAATAAATAAAAATAATTAAGGATGTTAAGTTAAAGAGCAAAAGATATATTTATTGGATATGTCATGGTAACTATTGAAGAAAAGGCTCCATTTTTACATCCGATGAGGTAATTCGATATTCGAAACAACTGAAGTTTTTCTTGCTAAAAAAGGTCTTACAACATTGAAATTTGAAAGTCTGGAATCTCTCTGCTAATACTTTTAGAGAAAAGGAAAGAATATGAACTTATTAGTTGACCTTGTAATTTCATGATGTTTGAGATCGCATGAATAAGTTAATTATGTTGAGCAATTTTAAGACGATAGAAATGGGCTGTCAGAAACATTATGAAATACAAATATTTTTAGGTGATGCTAATTATATAAAAATCATTCCTCTTAAAATTCTGAAATAAAACTATAAATATATTTTAGAATCAGGGTTAGAAGTTTGTAAAATTTGATTATTTGTTTGTATCTTTTTATTGTTTTATTTTTTTTAAAGATTAATTGGAATCAACGATTCATTGTTTCGAATCAATTTTAATAGAGCATTCATGATTATTCAATAATTTATAGATATTTGCAGAATAAGCTTGTATAATTTAACTTGTTGATCGAATGATGGCAACATTAAATATCCAAGAATAGTAGTAAAGATGCTGTTTATATTAAACAATGCATTTAATTCAATCTATCGAGTACATTAGTCCGTGAATCATGCTGTAATTTACATTAGACAATGTACATTAGCTAATTTACTATTGTAAAATAGTTTGTAATAAGCATTACTTCACTTTCAGTATAAAGAACTGAAGCCCTCTGATTCATTGCAATTAGTTAAGGTGCAAAAGGCAATTTAATGCTCTACCTGAAGTCTCAATTGCAGAATATTCAATTTAATTTATGATCCAATTAAAGCTTTTGGATAGGAATGAATTGATCTTTAATCCAGTGTAAATGGTTTGATTTAGACACTCTTTAAGTCTATTAAAGTGATACAGGAACTAATTTTGATGTAGAGTGAGGTTAAACATCAAAACTAATTGAAGTGGGAAAACTTTTCTATATCATTAAATGATAAAAACATAATATAATAAAACATAAAGATTGTGTTTACATTGCCTAATTTTTATAAAGCTTCTTTTTGTTTCTTATAATAAGTGTTGCCCTTTGTTGTAATTATTTTAAGATTTCAAGAGTAACATTTCTTCTTCCATTTTTATTATGGTAACACTTTTGATATTCTGCTTTATTTTTTATTGCATTGTTTTTTAGTTTCCTGGTTGGAAATCCTTGTTCTAGAACGAAATTATGTTTGCTCGTCAATATCGTTTCGCATTTACCATTTATATTGCATATCTTTTTGGTGAATTTCTTATTTGGTGAATTTTGTATATATATATATATATATATATATATATATATATATATATATATATATATGGGCCAACATAGTAATCCGAGAAGAAATGCATTATTAATTTCCTGGATTAGTAATTTAAGCAATTCTTTTTTATTTTATTTATTTTTCAAAGGATTAAATCCTGTTTAATCTTTAAAACAGCGGAAATGTTAAATTACTTTCATCACGTTCTTGCATTCAAGGTGGTGCAAAAGTTAATCATCTTTAAAAGCTATTAGTTAATAAAGCAATAAAATGCATTATTGAAATATTAGATGTAATTTTAGAAACTTCGGGATGGAAATAGAAATACCAGAAAGTGCGATTGTGTTATTACTTTTCCAATGGCTGGGAACTTTTCTATTGTTTTTTCAATGAAATAAAGCTCCTTTATTGCTTTCCCCGTGAATGAAATGAATGTGAAATCGTTGCTGTAAATCCATTTCCGGATGACATTGGATTTGAAATTACGCTGCCTCAAATTTTAAGGCATAAAATGGCTTAGAAGTTTATGAGGTGATAATTCGAGCTGAAATTATAATAATAATTAAAGACAAATTCACACAGGCGTAACACCAAATCATCAAAAACGCACTAATTGACATTATATATTATTTTACATAAAATTAGCGTTCAAATGGGCGAAAGATATGACTTAGTTTAGAATTAAAATACCCTAATAATGATCAGAAAAATGTTTCATTAAATTTTGTGAATATTATATACTTACAGCATATTTTTAACTAATGAATTACATTGAATAATATTTGAATCTCTGTATTAAAACAAAAAAATGTTAATATTTAAAAGTCAATGCATGTTCATACATTTTTTTTACTTTATTTGGGCGCTGAAGGTAATCAATTACAGATTGTATATAATGAAAAGAGCCGCCCAACCTGTCTAGTGGTTAGCGTAACTGATTATGGATGGGGAGGACCTGGGTTCGAATCCCAACTCGGCCATGGATGTACTTTCTCTTTCTCTCTCTGTGTTTCTTGTCTTTTCTTCATATGATGGATGAATGTGGCCCACCCTATAAACGGGTTTGTGGTGGTGTGGCGTGGGCGATGCTACTCCTACTTTCGTAACTTGGTTCACAAGTGCCCTCCGAGTAACGATAAAATGAGTAGCAGTTTCCGACCTTGTTGCGGCTAATGTACTAAACTTGCTCAAGGGTGCCCGCCATTAGAAACAAAAAAAAAAAAATATATAATAAAAAGAAATGTTTCAATTTTTCAAACTCAATTAATTTCTCGTTTTTTCCTCCTTAGTATGCGTTCTTTCGGAACACGGTAAAAAACATGTTGTGAAATTGAGGTATTTACATTTATTCGGAAATTGACTGTATCACTAGATTAATTTAAAAATTTCAATACATTTTTGAGCATTTCTAGTGAAATTTCCTAGAATATATAGTCAGAGGTGAGACGTATCTGAACATTGAGTACAATGGTGTTTAACTCAAAAGCTCATAAGTTTGATATTCTCCTCAGATGTGGATACTTGTTATGACAAAGTATGACATTTAATCCATAGATTTCGATGCTAGTCTTACTTTTAAGTTTAGTACTAACCTAATGATGAATTTTCTGCTTTCCACATATTTTATCAATGTGGGTGCTTGGGAGTTTTCCGGGTTTCCTTTCTTGCGACATTCTTCTTTTCCTTCTTTCCTTTCTTTCGTGCAACAGATTATTAAAGGAGCTTTATGAGATTTCTCAACTTTCGAAAGGCTAGAAAGGAAGCTTTGCAAAAGTTGTCCACTTTCAGTTTCATAATGTCAACGCTCGAAAGGAAATTAAAAACACGAATTATGGACCTGAAGGATTGTCCTTCTGTTTGATTAATCTTAAACAATAAATAATTTGTTCTTATACTACGACAAAATTAAATATTGACTTGTATAAGAGATATATGGGGAATATAATCAAAATATTATTAGAAAATGTGAACTAGTTTTTTTTTTTCGTATTCTCTTCAGTAAGAGTTTATTTATTAATAAAATCTTTAAGATAAAGTATCAGTATGTGTGATGAAGTGAAAAATAACCGAAATATTTTGGAAAATTTTGAATGCGTCATAGCATTTATGTATTGCTATTAAATGTGTAATCTCAATGCTGTTACACATTCTCAATATTTTCTGAATGTTTTGGAGTAGTTTCTTAAGTATATTTTCATTTTGAGTTAAATATTAGTCAATATTTATGGGAAATAGTTATTGTAATATTAAAGAAATGTGTACTAAGCATTTTTAGAGTAGTACACAAAAATATGTTTTCTTATTTACATAATTATTTTATCTAAACATTAGTGTGTGTGTGTTGTAATGAATATATGACAATATTTAGGAAAATATTGAATGTTCAATAAAATTTTTATGCATAATAAATAACTTTTACTTCAGCTCTTTTAAACAAGAATTAATTTATTAGCTAAATCAATTGGACTAAATATCAGTCTTAAAACTACTCAGAAAAACATGTTTTTCGCATATTATAGAAAACTCACTTATTAGTAGAATAATATGGGCTGAAAAAGGCTCCATTCATTAACTTAATTAAGGTGTTCCTTTTTTAAAAGGAGTTTAAAATATCTAATAAGAAAATTACATCTAATTAAGTTCTCGGAATAAGATTTTGGAAAATCTATATCCATCGGCATAGAGTAAAATGTTGTCGAACCATAATTATGGTAATTTTGTCAGACGTATAATGAGTGGAATTTCCTTTAAAAATTGCAAAGTTTTAGAGAAAAATAACGCACAGGTATCATGTCTACGCTTTAAGTAATTAGCCAAAAAACTAGCATCATGATGGATTTTTCTTTTTTTCCATTCTATTCACTGACAATATTTATCATCTTTTAACTCAAATTTTTATTCTTTGTTACTAAGTTTCTATCGTTTTATGAACGATAGAAACTTAGTAAAGAAAGTTTTAATAAATAGTTAATAGTTAATGGGAAAGAGTTTTAATAAATAGTTAACAGTATATTCTGTAAACAAAATAACTTTAGAATTTTTTTTCTATGCTAACTGTAACTGAAGTAAAATACTTTGGAAAGGGAACTTTTATTTTTATGGCTTATATAATCTTAAAATTTTATTTAAAAAAATATGGTCAATGTAACTTCACATTTTAATATTTATATCACGAAATTTAGTTTTTGAGTCACAAAAGTTTATTGCCTTTTGGTCGCAGTAGGGTTTCCTAAAAATCTAAAAGAAAGTGCCACTTTCCTTGAATTGAAAAATAGAACCAACAAAGATTTTCATAAGTTGAAAGTGGAAACTTCACTGTTTTCACAAAAAAATGGATTCTCATATTCTCAGAATGAAAAAAAAAAAAAAAAAAGGAAATGGTATGTGTGAACACTTTTTATATAAAATATATTTCCATATAAATCTATATTCATATAAATCAGTATATGAGGATGTTATGATGTAGTATTCAAATTTTAGATGTATTGATCCAAATCATGAATTGTTGTTGCATTATTATTTAAATCTTAAAATATGTATTTGTTTTAGTTTTTAAGAAATCTATATGTATTATAAAAAATTATATAAAATGCCTGCTTGAAAAGACATTGTAATTTCCATAAATATTGATTATGTTTTAAATAAGAAAGGTAA
>JAPDSC010010084.1:0-11665 GCA_026290005.1 Latrodectus geometricus | reverse complement strand
TATATATATATATATATATATATATATATATATATATATATATATATGTCAACTTTAAAACATTTTCCGAATTATTTGTCGATAGATATAAAAATAACTTTTATTTTCCCCTTTCTAAACTTATTTATATATATTTACATATTCTGAGAGGGATGTATATATTTTTTTTAAAAAAGGGATTCGCTAAATAAGAAAAAAAATCTATCATTGCAAAAAAAAATTAAAGAAATCCTCTGAAACTCTTCAATAAATTTCTGAAGATTTTTAGAAATAATATACTAAGAATTACTGTAACTAGAGTTTTAAAGTGGTGTCTGAAGAAATAGAGTACTTAATCTGTAATGGAACACTGAAGTGACACTGTATTTGCTGGGCGGAATACTCGTTCAAAAATATAACATGACACTCATTTTTTTGACAATGCGCAAGGGAAAAAAAAGGAAAAAAATAAATAAATGTAATTCGAAAAGTCGTGGGAGTTCTGTAAAGATGTCACTTCAAAGGTCCAAATAAATAAACGCTAAAAATGCTATTTGAAGATTGAAAAGTAAAAAAAAATACTAAGCAGAAAAAGTATAGAAAAAGTATGTATCTATATAAATTAAATATTTGATCTGTTTGTTCACCAAATTTTCGATCATGATAAGTGAAGCTTGAATTTGTCCACTTATTGCTAATTTAAAATAAAAATTATATTTCATTTTGAATATTTTATTATAGTATTTTTAGTTTATTTAAAAAATATATTTAAAAGTTTTTCAATCTTCCTGTTAAGTTTTTGTATGCCACGATACAGTTAAATTGAACGATGACGTATTAATTTCCAGAGCTTTTTTCGCTTCAAGAATATGGTTAACTTCCTTCCTTGAAAATTGACATGAAAAAAAAAAAAAAAAAAAAAACCGCTAGGAGGAAGAAACATTTACCGCATTGGATCCATTCTTCTTTCTACATTCCCATAATACAAATATTTTTTAAGGAAATGATATTTACTACTTTTTTCTGTTTTTGAAGTACTATTGTTTTCTCTCTGCAGCGAATGCGATTTCATCCTTCCCAATATGTCACCAGTCATAAATGCATTACAATGCTCGATGAAATTGATCTTGATTTTAGCATTTAATAGCTTAGTAAATAAGGAGAGTTTTCAAGCATTATACACTTCATTCGATCTGTTTTATTCATTATCCTTGCACGAGATTCCATTGTTTCATTTATTATTTTGTGACTTAGATATTAAATTATTTTGTAATGTATACGATTTTATCTCAAAACTTTAGACAGGAATGATTTCTTAAGATGTTCAGGATTTTTATTTCCATATGCAGTAAATGTCTACTGTAAATTGGGCTAATGTTCCCACTGGGTTAATTTAATGATTATTTTTTTAGTTCATAGTAAGAGAATTTAATCTATATTTTGATATGAATTAACTTCTAAGTAAGTGCTTCAAAAAGTATCCTGTATTTAATCTTCAGTCGTCTTTACAGTTATCTGGAAGCTACTTTAGAAAAGTAGGAGACGTAAAAAAATTAGAAGCAAGAACCAATCGAGCCCTACAATTTTACCCCTGACAGCGACAGAGGTATCATTTCACTTGGATGACATTGCAACGATCACATGCCCAGCCACTTTTAATTAACATGCCCAGCCACTTTTAATATGTACGCCAGATCTTTGGTTCAGGAAGGATTCTTACTCAATAGAAAGATGTTGAAACCAACCTAGCCATTAAGACATATTTTTGTGCGTTAAACTAAAATTTTATGTTTTCGCTTTTATCAAAATTTTCTGTTAAGTGATGTTGTTTGGTTCTTTGGATTCGGCTCTACCCACAAAAATGATTGATAAATGTAAATGTTTAATCCTTTACATGACAATTTCTAATGAAAATTTCAGCTTAATAGCGTCATTTTCTTCAGAAGCAAAAGTTTATACTAACACACAAGTTATGCAGTGTGTTTAGCAAATAAAGTAATGGGATTTGTCAAATAAAGTAATGATCAATAGAGTTTCCTGCAAGCTCCTCAAACCTTACGAGCTGGATTTCTTCTTATGGGGCACAGTAAAAGATGAGGTTGTATAAACGTAACTTAGGCATACTTTGGAATGAGATTTAAGTGCGGAAATCCCACTGGATACATTGGACGATGTCCGGTACCCGTCATGACTCGTACTCCAAAATGTATGGGGCCGCGATGGCCTGGTTGGTTAGGGCGTCGTTCTCGTTACCTAAAGGTAGTGAGTTCGAATCCCGGCATAGCCGAATATCCGTCGTGTTCACTAACGGCGACTGGGGCACGTAAAATCTGTCGGGTCGTAATGTCCTCCATGTTCCCATTACAAATTAATATCTCTGGGGATGGTTGGAGCTAGGCTTTGGGTCTCCACTGGTTTCAATCTCTAAATTGGAAGATTCAGATGGTGCTGCCCTCTCTGAGCCAAAAGTCGTACTTCCACCTTCGTATGAGGGTGCTCTATTGAAAAACTGAAGACGCTCTCTCTGACTTCATTCGCCTAGTCTCTGACGGGCGGGCTTGGCGTTGCCAAGTGTCATCAAAAACACTCCGAAATGTATACGATGATGGATGGCCCTTATGTTGAACAATACTCACATTTGCTTCAGAAAGTGTATTTGTGTTTCAAATTGTGTTTTAAGTTTTCTATTCCACCAACTAAACTTAGTGAAATGAAGAAAAAAAATTCTATGATGCTTTAAATTGTGTATGCATTATTTGATGCGCCCTGTATGCATTCATGTATACATATGTGTATATATACATTATGCTGTACAATCATTTTGTCATAAAAAATACAAAACAAATGTTATAAGCAAATGCATATTGAAATGTTGGAAACCGTTACTCGAGTTAATATTCACGCTTACAAAGAAAAAAAAAAAGTATTGCGTAAGTCGGAAAATGAATAGTGAATACTATTCTTTTGATGGCTTGAAACGATTGTTGAAATGGAACAATAACCGCAAACTGAAATACTCTTATTATCAAAATGACATTCATTTTAACTTTGGCTTTTTTATAATAACTATAAATTCATTTTTCTCCCCCCACACATTAATATTATATCCTTTAATACATCGAAGCCTGTATTTATGAAAGTAAAAATTAATGTGACGATTCTTCTGATAATACATATCCATTAAAATTTATTTTTCGCTTAAGATCTCTGAAGCTATCACTTTCATCATGTTCATTTCCGGTTTTTGGTTTCTGCGAAATAAATTGAATTTCATCCTTATTCTGAACTTTTGATCCCTTAATGACGTCAACATATCAAATGGGTCCATCGTTACAAAACGACTCCACTCGCATTTGAATGTTTTTGCTCCATATTACTCTATAAAAGATTAACGCTCTTCTGGAAATCATTTTTGATTGGAACGAGTATCGAACCCGCTACTTGTCGTAAATGATTATGCTGCATTTCCATGTTTTGCCATAATATCTAAGAAGCAATTTTCAATATCTGTTTCTATAGCCATTAGCTACTATAATATAAAGCCAAACTGAAAGTACTTATGGCCGCGATGGAATGGTACGTTTGGTAACGAGAACGGCCCCCTAAAGGTGATGAGTTCGAATCCCGGCTTAGCTGAAGATCCGTCGTGTTCGCTAATGGTGACTGGGGTGCGTAAAATATGTCGGGTCGCAATGTCCTCCATGTTCCCATTACAAATTAATACCTCTGGGGGTGGACCGAATCTGGCTTTGGGTTTCCAATGGTTTCAATCTTTAAAATTGGAAGATTCAGATGATGCTGCCATCTATGAGCCAAAAGTCGTACTTCTACTTTCGTATGAGAATTCTATACTCAAAAATTGAATACTCTTTCTCTCTGACTTCATTCACCTAGCCTCTGATGGGCGGGCTTGACGTTGTGTGTGTGTGCTAAATATCATCAGAAACAACAACGAAAGTACTTAATAAAACCATCATCAGAAGACTAAATAACAATTTATGATTTTCTACAGTCTTGAAAAACGCATATCATTAATTTCTTGCTTAATTCTTATCCTATAACAGATTTAAAACCGAAAAAAAATACAGCGATACAAAAAAATGCTTATTATTCCATTTTGATATTGGAATTACAGTAACATTGTTCTAATTACTATGTGATTGAAATCGAGTTTTAGTAATTTTTTTTTGGCACAATAATATAGGACTAATTTCTTATATTCAGATGTCTATAAGTTAATAGATCCATTTTTGATGATTTTCCTTTCCTACAAAGCTCTCCCCTTCACGTTTTTTCCCAAACTGTTAAGAAAAAAAGAAAGGGCGGTGTTCGCGCCATCTTTCGATCTTTCGAGTAACAATCGCACTTTGATTTTTACAGTCAAAAAACTGAATTCTGCAACGTGTAGAAATTTTTAAAAATATTTAGAGCAAAGCATTTTGTGCTTTACATTAGAGGTAACTCACAAAATAAATTTCAACCACGTTCGTGAAATCTTACTTTAAAATAAACACATTGTATTTTTACATATTTAAAAATATAATACTATTACGCACTTAAATATCTATAGTGATGTTTACTGTAAACATCAAAAATCAAAGCCCAACTAAAGATGACTTCATATTCCATTACATTCTAGATAATACAAGTGTTACATTATCTACAAAAAATATTACAAATATCTCTAAAGTGGTGTCTATTATAGACATCAAACTCAAATTAAGGATGATTTCAAATCCCAATACATTTTATTTAAGCTAGTTTTGTGATGTATGTTTTCAAATGAAGAAAAATGCTTTAAAGAAAACATATTCAGTTATTTCAATTCAAACGTTACTTCCTTAATTTTGTATATAAATATATAATATTTTCATTCATTCAGGTGCCGCCTACTCTGTCTAGTGGTCAGGGATCCTGACTGCGGTTAGGGAGGTCTGGGTTCGAATCCCAGTCGGGACATGGATGTACTTTCTCTCTCTCTCTTGTCTTTGTCCTTTCCTTGTATGAATGGGTTGTGAATTGTTGCCTACCCTATAAACGGGTTCCTAGGGCATGTGTGTACTGAGGAAGTCGGACTCCACACCCAATTCCGGTTCAGTTGAAAGAGAGGAGCAGCGCACCCACACTGCCAGTCTAGCTGGCACTCGAAAAAAAAAATCAATCAGGTATTTTTCGCAATTTTATAAACTAATACTAAAAATAATTTAATAAATATACATTTTATCATTGATTAAATAAATATTTATATTTAAAAATTTTTACTGGCCATATTTCATTTTTTATGGTATTTCAAATTTTTGTGTATTTCATTTTAAGAAATATAAATATTTGAAGGTAAATATCAATAAATGACGTTTATGAACACTGGCCTTGGAAGTTAACAAAAAATAACAATTCAGCACATCCATTAAATACTCGGATTAGACTCACTCCCTGAAATAATTATAATGTATTTTTCTCTCATCACATTGCACCAATATATTGGAATTTAATAACAGTGTTGGAGAAATATTGTGAAACATTGCAATGTCTGTTATTATTTTGCCTGTATAACAAAGCAACCATTTGAACAAGCAAATATGTTAAATCATTGAATAATAACTTTTATTCCCCCTTCAGATGAGGCCCACTTTTCAATTTTTTTTTGTTTTGTTTCAATGTATCCCCAAGTCTGTTTAATCTCTCTTTCTCAAAATATACTAGTTGAAATAAAAACATTCACCATTTAATCGAAGCCAATGTTTAGAAGGAACAAGCTAATCAATCTCTCTGGACTCACGATTGTTTTGTAGGTTTGCAATCCTCTTTTACTGGAAAAAAAAATGTATCAATTCCTGGAGCTGTTTTTTCTTTCTTTTTTGTACAGGGAACGCTCCATATACATTCTGGCAACCAAATCACCAGGAACAGAAGATTTTTTACGGGAAACACAGCGATACGTCTTCAGTTTATTGATATCTGACAATTCAGGATTTTATTTTCTTGCCGTAGAGTTCCATCTGTAGAATATGAAAGGGTTCAAAGATTTACTATGGTATTGGTTTTTCAGGTGCATGTGCTGAAAACTAAGAAGAATAGTAGTTGTGATGGATGCTTTATCATATTTTAATTGATTTACGAAAACTTTTATTTGCTGAAAATTACAGAGAAATAAGATATGGTAACATTAGGCTTTTACATCATATTTGAGAAGTAGAGTAAACTATTTAAAAAACACACTCGTTAAGTATAAACCTAATTCTTAAAGCTTGCAGACAAGATGCGAATTCTATTGAAGAAATTTAAATAAAGCTAGAAGAAAAAAACATTCTTTGATGAACCTGACTATAAGCTAAACATTGAAATATCTAAATATTTTTTTATAATCCGATGTTATTTTAAGTCATATCTCCAAAATTTATTTCTAAACATTAGCTTTCATCTCTATGTAAAAACACTTTTTTTTCCTCTTTCTTAAGTTTCTGGTGTCCAGTTAACGAAAAATATACTGTGTATTTGAAATGTACACCATTTTGAGCTTCTATGAAAAATGCTTTCCTTCTATTTCCTAATTTTATTTTCGTTAGATGTAATTGTTTACACTGTCTATATTTAAACTGATATTGATTTGAATAAAGAAAGAGAAATTGATAGTTTGTGTCTGCATTGCTCATGGAACGTCTTTAAGGTAGGTCTTTTTTTGTTTGGTCACAGAGGAATCCAAAAACAAAATAATAACTATTATCTTTTATGTAATTACGATTTTAATAAAATTATGTGGAATGGAGAATCTAATAAAAACATTTATATAATTACAGATTGTAAATCATATTTTACAATTTAAATCTTAATGATTTTCACCATATTTCGATTTTTAATTAATTATGGACCATTTTGACAGCTTGCACTCAGGTGACATTCTCTTCATTCAATGATGGATCTTAACTTCTATTTCACTCAAACATTTGGAGCTAATAAGGTTATTTTTAATCATAATAGATCTTGAATATAATCTTTATATAATATTCTCTTAATAGTGAATATTTTCGGTGTTAAAAGGAGTAAAATCTCTTCTTCCATACTAAAGTAAGAGGTGCACGCATCTAAGCAGAAATTCCAAATTACCCGACACACATGGATAAATAAAACTGAAAAAGCTGTTTTTATCTAATGCTGTCTTGGCTGTTGTAGAAATAATCTGGAATTTTTTTCAATCGTAACATATGTTTCTTTTATAAAATTATAGCAAGCTTCTTTCAGTCGCATATATATATATATATAAATAAACACTAAGGAGCAAATAGAAAATAGAAGTAAGAAAAGAACAAGCCGGAAACTTTGCAAATGATATAGTTTTGGGGCGAATGCGTTGCGTTTAACAACACACCCGGTAGTGGCGCTACAATTAGGAACTGGTCCTTATATAAACTAGCGAAGAATGGAAGATTCAGAACTGTGATTCTCTCATGCTACCACCAGGAGGATATTAGTAAACAAAGAATGTCAAAGAGAAGTGTGAGAAGACATTTCGCACAGTTAAGACAACTTGAGAGTGTCATCACAGCCTGAAAACCGCAGTCTGATGTTCCGGATTGATTGTCAGGTCGATTGTTCGAAGTATATGAACAGAACATGTTAGGAATAGTGGGCACGAGATGGAACCTACGTGCAGCTTTCTGGTTCTGGAGTGATCAGGAAGACGACGAGGTGAAAGTGCTTGTTGATCTTATAGTGACTCGTTCCACGATGCATGCAGATATGGGGGTGCTAGTTGTTCCACAAACCAATACCAGATGCCTTGCAGAAGAGAATCTATGATTCATGTGCCCGTTTTGTATATTGTCTTTAGCATGGTAGCATCTGTGTCCTGTCTACAGTGGTGCCAAATCAGAGCAAAGTGGAGTATCACGGATTGGCAAAGTGTGGTGTTCAAAGATAAATCCCTGTTCGTTTTGAGGACAGATGATAACAGCGTTCAGGTGTGTAGGCGTCTTAGTGAACGGTATACTTGCAACCACATTTTCACGTGACACGTTGGCAGCACAACAATCGTAATGGCCTCGAAGGCCATGTCTTATAACAGCCGGTCCACTCTAGTTGTGGTACGAGGAACCTTAACAGGCCAGCTTTTTGCATGGGACATTCTTCGACCACATGTAGGATCTTTCTTAAATGGTCTTCCTGGGTCAATTTTAAAATAAAGCACTGTTCGTTCGCATACATCTCGAGTTGCCCAAAACTTTCTATATCATGTTAAGACTTTTCCTTGGGCGGCCCGCTGCCTAGACTTGACCCGATAGAGCATGCTTGGGAACAACTGAAACGTCAGATGCCGGTATGCCCCACTGTATCTGATTTAGAGGTATCTGTTTAAGATTTGTGAACACATCTGTCTCAGAACGTCTAAGACGTCTGATATCTCAGACGTCTAATGAACTCGATGCCGAACCGCGTGGCGGCATGTATTGCAGCAATAGGCAGTCCGACTCTCTATTGAGGTTGCATTGCATTTGTTTAATTGTATTGCAGGGGTGGCCAAACTTTTGGGATCCGGGGTCTACTCCACATTTAAAAAATTGCAGGCGGTCTACCAATGGCAGAGCTAAATTAGCGTACATATTTATTTTCAGTAACAAGAAAAAATGGTAAATTATGTAACTTTTCTAAAAAATAAAACTAAATGTAATTTTAATATTAATTAACTATGTAATTTTTCTTAAAAAATAAAAATTTACTGACGAAAATAATCAAAGTATTCATATATCAAAAATTGACCATCCTATTCACTTCGTTTAGTTGAAATTTGGCACTGTGTATCTGCGACAAGTTTATCATATTGTGGTTGGTACAAACTTATTGCAATGCATAAACACGAAATTAAATGTTCATCTGTTAAATTTGAACAATGTTTGTGTTTCGTTCATGGTTGAAAAAGCAGATTCGCAAAGATACCTCGATCCAAAGTGTGATTTCAAATACAAAATCAATTTGTAAATATGTGGAAACGTTTCCGCAGAAATTAATTTCCAAAAATCAGTATCGCTAAATATGCTCTGGATTTAAGAAATATATCGCATCTTAATTTAAATATTTCGTCCTCGACCGTGACTGATGTGATATCTTTTAAATGTCCTATTTTTTCTGATACTCCATCAATGTAGGCATTTTCATTAAATGGAAATATCATAAAATTGAGTATTTCTTTCAACCTAATTAAGTCAGCGAATCTTCTTTCTCATTCTTCAAACAAAACAAGTAAGTATTAAGTGAAATCTGCAAAGTCTCGGTTTCGATTATATGGATGCACTCTTCCTCCATGTTTTTGAAGTTTACTGAATTCATGTTTTCTTAATTGAGATACATACCTTTTTATAGTTTTTTTTAATGTTTTAATCGCGCTCATCATGTCTGTTTTAGGTTTTAAATTGCAAACCTTTAATCATAAATCTTTAAATATTAAATCTTTGCACAGTTTGTTTTGGGTTTTAAAGCGTAGACTGAGTAAATTTTTATTTTAAATAATTCATTGATTCTATGTCATAAATCATAAATTAAATTGTTAATATCCGAGGTCATTATCGGGATGGTCGCGCGGACTCCCTAAAATGCCATCCATTTTGTTAAAATCATTTTAATATTTTTATTTATTTGTTAATAAGTTAAATTTGACTGAAGCTTTCAATCTTCATACATCGGGAATAAGTTTTCTTGAATAAACAAAACGAATGAAACTAATATTTAATGACAGTGACTGAATTTTATTAATAAGAAGTGAAATTTATTTTTTAGTAAATTTCACTCATTGTTTATTTTAATACAAATCAGAAAAGCTCAAATTGAATCTCACTATCATTTGCGATTAATTTCAAAATCATGAGAGATTTCTAAAATCATTAAGCTTCAACAATCATTTGATTTCAACAATTGTTATCACAACTTCACTTATTTTACTGCTATTTCGAAAAATAACAGATCAAATAAAGAGGAATGATTTAGCTGTATTAATAAAAATATGAAATAACCCCCAGCAATATTACTGCCCAATTCATTTCATATGGTCTATCTTATGGGAAATAAAGTGCTGCTGTACTTATAAAGAAGCAGCTGCGTCGGTTTCTATCCAAACAAAACAAAATATAAGCTCCAACGAAACATGCTGCTCAGAATTGAATGATATTGATTTTGGAAAATAAAACTTGGGTCATTAAAACGTATTCATTCTTTTTCTTGCCATTGTTATCAATTGATTTCAAAAGTATTTTCCTCGAAATATTTATTTATTTAAGCAATTACTAGTATTCATCGTAATACTTGGTTGCACTAACATGTTATAAGTGTTCATATGACACGTACCTACAAATATTCTATAAATAAGTATAGAAATAAAAGTTTTATGATTTTTGTTACGTTTATTTTCTTTACACTTAATTCTGCATTAATATTTTGATTTAAATTTTAAAGCAAGATCAAATTTAAAAAAATAATTCATATCAATATAAGGCTTTTAATACTAGATGTGTAATCCTTTCCTGTATAGTGATCAGCGTGTCTGACTGCGGATAAGGAGGTCGTGGGTTCGAATCCCCGTGTGGGCATGGATGTACTCTTTCTCCCTCTCCTGTCTTAGACCTTTCCTTATTTGAATAGTTGCCTGCCCTATAGAGGGATACCGATAACAAGAGTTTACAGGGGAAGTCAGACTCCATACCAAATTATGCTTCAGTTGGAAAACTGGAGCAGCGCACCCCATAGTGCCAGCCTGGCTGGCACTCGAAAAAAATTATACCAGATATAAAGTTATTCCGTTATTTTAGCTATAAATCGATAAATTGATTATAAATTTATATAGTCCCAATTATTTTCATAACCAATTCGTTAAAAGGTCAGTTTTGTGCAAGAATTAATAAAAGTTTAGAATAATCCAAAAGTCAAGATACGATATTTCGTACAAATGCTCTCATAAATTGAAATTTTCGAGAAATGGTGAAATATTTGTAGCAATGGATGAATAATATTATAAAGCGATATAAAAAATTTTCTGTAATTGCTCACGCGTAGTAAATTATCTTTCTTGTATATTTAGCACTCCTAAAATGCTGTAAGAGATAGTAATATTCAATGAATATTATACTTCAAATGAATTTCTCTTAAATAATATGCAATCTTTTTATTAAAGTACTCTCAGAAATCACCCAAGCACTTACTTAAGCAGAAATGCAAAACCTAGAAATGAATCTCCCATTGTGTAACAGTTGCTGGAATCCAACTTGAGACCACCTATATGTAAGACTCCTAATTCTCCCTCGATCACGTTATATGATTTTGTGATTATAATTTATAAATAATTAAGGTGTACAGCTTTTTCAAAGTTTCCTCAATTAATAGTTTTTCTTTGAATATGGCTTCTAAATTCTACTATTATTAAAAATCTTTAGATCCCTTTAAATTAAAATTATATAGTATTAAAATTTTAGATTGTACCAAGTGGTACCTAAAAGATTACTGAAGTCTTGTTTTAGTTGAATATGTCTTAATATCTATTAAAAGTCCTTTCGGACAAAAAATAAAATTTACCCGTTGAGGTAAACTATGTCAAGAGAGATAAAATTTTTTAACATTGGTGTCTACTATGAGGTATCAGTGTTTTAATAACCACTAACTGCCACCGATTATCAGGAACAAATTCTAAATTGCACAGTGCCGATGA
>JAPDSC010010080.1:0-11463 GCA_026290005.1 Latrodectus geometricus | reverse complement strand
CGTCACTGATGGTTTGACATTAGAAGAAAAAGCAGGTGCTTCTTACTACAGTCAAACGGAAACGAATTTATCGGCGCCAAAAAATGAACAAATAAATAAAAATGAGTCTATTTTGTCTTTACAGTCTTTAGTAATGCATCAAAAGATCATAATTCAGTTTTGCTGAGTACTGTTTATATTTTATATTGAAAGATAACCCACTTAATCCAGAAACTGGTATTATAATTGGAGCGTAGTTTCTAAATGATCTTAATAAAAGAATTGTGTATGTGAAAATGGAGAAATACACGGATTCTTGAAAAAACCTTTGCAACTGATCGCAATGGTTGGATTATATCTTTTTATAGCTGTAGTTTGTTGATTAATGATAATTTGGTTTCTTTTTATGTTATTTAGATTAGATTAGATTAATACAAAAACATTTGATTAAAATTGGTAAATTATTCACAACATAAAGTTTCAATTTTTCTTTATTAACTTATTACATACTTAAAATTCGCAAACATTAAAAGTTTTTATATTTATTCTGCAAATTCTGAAGTAATTACATTTGAATTTCATCTTCTTGAAAAATATTAGTTTGGGGAAAAAGAAATCCAGTATTTTCACGTGAACTTTATGTAACTTCTTTTAGATTCGCTTTGTAAAAAGGTTTAAAACAGTTTTCATGTAGATTTTTAGGTCTTGCGCGTTACTACTGCTGACATGCGGTCAACTTAGACCATTTTTGATATTTTACAGACATTTTCGACGATGCTGTATCCACATGCGAGGTGCATTTCTAACATCAAAAATACCCGAACGGAATCGACGAAACAAAAATTGTACGTAACTGGTTATTACAGTCTTATATAGGACGATAAACACTTTTCACAATTTTAGCCACCCGGCTATCTTTTTCGCCGTTACAAGAGAAAAACGAAAACGTATCGAATTTTTTGTTTGTTGTCTTCCATTTTTAAAACCTTGTACTCGTAACTGAATTAATCAAACAAAAAGCCGCAAGAGGATATTTTAGTGTCAAATGTCACCTTTCCAACGAGCATAAATCTGAAATTGTTTGATATATACATGACGAGATATCGATCACTGCAGACGTCTACCGAAAAAATAATGGATTACTTTTTCCCCAATTTAATATTTATCTCGTATACGATTTTCTAAGAAACAGTTTTATAAAAAATATAACTTGGGAAGAAAAGAGTTCAAAAGAGCACAATTCAGGTTTTTAAACTTGTAAGATTCATTTTAAATTATATCTTATAAAATTTTAAAGCATACAAATATGTTAAGATTAAAACGATATATCACGCAATAGACAATATATTACATAAAAAATATTGAAAAATTGTTTTGATAGTATACTGTGTGATGTTTTCCGGAAATATTTTGAGTAGAATAAATTTTTTTACGAATGTGAGTACTTTTGTTTACTTTTTATACTGTTTTATGCCACGCACATCAATATATCATTAATTTAATATTCCTATATTACAACCTATCGACTATTTAATATTCCTATCGACCTTCATACCCGTCAGTGATAAGATTATCAGAATTAAATTATGTAGTTTGAGTGATCTTAGCGAGAGGGCGTTATACTCGTTTTTTCGTTTGCTTATAACAGAATGAGTTTCATCTGTTTTATTTCGTCATAATTTGCTTCGTCTGCATCGTATTCAGATATAAATGCCAATAGCGTCAAAAAGTTATCTGTAAGTAGTCGATAAATATTTTTGTGTTTTGTAGTTAAATAATATATAAGAAATTTCAGTTCAATTTATTTCTTGCAAATTTGTTTTTTAATTATTTGATTTTTGAACAAAAAAGAAATAAAGTTGAAGAATATGTTTTAATAGATGACGCTATCACCAACTACTTGTGTGATTTTTAACACTTTAGATTTTTATTTGATGGGACTATAAGTTCCTTTAGATTTCTCGAATATATTTGATTGTTTAGAATTAAGTAAATTGTCTACTGTGTAAGTACCTTTTTGTGTTTATCAAAATTGTTTTTGTTGTAATATATGATCTTATTTATTTCCCGAGCTATGCTTTGAAGACACTCTTTCGATTTTAGATTTATTCGAATTATATACATTAATCAATTAGATTTTCTTTTTCAAAGTGTAAAAAATACATTCAGAAGTCAATTAATTACGTTTTAATTAAAAGTAGAAATTCCGTGCAAGGTGTTTGGCGTATTGGTTTGACGTTTAGACTTGATTATTGGTGTGAATACTGGTGTTTATATATTATATATCTATATGTATAAATATATATATCCGTCAATTTCGGGGTGCTCTTTGAAGGATTGTTTACTAATACATATTAAGTGGTATGATTTTAAGCATTAAATTACGTAGTTAGCCTGTTGTTAGCCAGACTGATCTGTTCTTCGTTTGCTTACTTTAAAATATGCAAACTTTTCATTTGTTTTGTAATGATTCATTTTGTCAAAACTTTCGTACTGTGTCGAATTCAGACATGAATGGCAGTAGTTTAGCTGCTTTTGTCCGAAAGTATTCGATAAATTTTTTTGTGTTTTGTAATTGAATAATGTAAAAAAGGAATTTTAGTTCTAAAATATTTTTTCTAGCAAATATTGTGTTTTGCAATTATTTGAAATCTATGATTGTTTAAAATCAATTCGAAAATAAGAGGACATGGATATAAATTTCAACATAGGTTAATTAAAAAAACATTTCAATTAAACTTTCAACAAAAAGTCGATAAATTATTTTTAAATTAGAATTGTGATTCCCATACAAGGCTTGACTATTGGGTTCGCATATGAATATTGACTTATACTCTTAGGGAAAGTTTGAATAAAAATCTCATACACACATTGTTACATTACTTTTCTTAACATTATTTTTATAAAAATTATATTTACCTTAATTTTCAGATTTATTAAGAATTTCTTTTCTCGCCATAAATTGATGGAATAGGTTTCATGAATTTAAGTTTCCTATATAATGCTGTGTTCAAAATTTATTATCGTTGAAAAATCGGATAAGAAAGTATATTATTTCTTTAAGATTTTTTTTTACTCGATGGTTGACTAGATTTTTTGTTACTTAGATTCATAGTATGTTCCAAATAATTAGCAAAGTGAAGTGTTTTAAAATATTTTTGTTAGTGTTTAAGGAGATATTATATGTATATTCTATTACATATTGGTCACTCACTTAAAAGGTGTACCTAAGTTTTTCCCACTTTTTTTTTTCTAAATTGAATATCAAATAGTTTATTAACATTTTGCTTCAATGTATGTTAGAATTTTTTAATAATGAAATTGCTTGAAAATTTTTTGTACGTACTTAAGGAGGTATTATGTGTATATTCTATTGTACATATATAGGTGAACTTAATTCGACTTTTTCTCTTAAAGATTTTTTCAATTTGTTTATTAACCTTTCTCAATTATTTTTTTTTACATTAATTTAAAATTTTTAAACATGTATAAATTTGGTATATCTTAAAAGTATATATATATATTATATCTGTACTAGAAGTTTATATAAATTTTAATAATTTTAAGTTTTCGCAAATTCAGATCTTAGAGTATTTTAAGTATATTTAATATTAAAATCTTTTTTTAGCTTTCATTGTTAATTTATACACTATTTATCTTTTTGGGTGAGAAGTCCAAGCTCTAAGTATTTAGTTCACTTATAATTTGCTATATGTACTTAGATCTTCTTGAACCCTGACGAAAAATGTTTTTAATATCATTATTCTTCTTCATTCGTTACTTTCAATTACATTTAAAAATATGTGGTATCTTAGATTTATCAAAAAAATTTATTGTACATTTTATCACATTTCCCCCCTATTAACATGGAAATTTATAGGTGAGTGCATGGGACATCTCTGAAGCTTTCCTTTTTTTTTTTTTTTTTTCTTCCTTTTATTGAATATTGTAACATCTTTTGAATAATATAATCCAATTTTGAAATATGATATGTTTAAATTTTCTTTGCTAATAAGGAATATATCAATGATTAAATGAAAATAAAATATTAATCATTTAAATATGTAATGTTATTTGAAAAACCAGTGAGAATATAACTATTTTGTCAGAAGTTGATCCATAATTACATAGATGTAGTTAATGTAAAAGAACAGAATGTTTCATAATTTGTATCTAGTCACGCACTTCTGTAAACCTTCGAAACATGGACACGATAATTATATCGAAATTTCTGAAGGCACGCGTTGAAAATAGAGAAATACATACAAGCGAAGAAACCTTTGCGCTTGACGAAGTGACTCAAAAACATTTTTTTTTTTTTTTTTTGTAACTGTAGTTTGTTGATTAGCCAAGAGACATTTGGTTTCTTTTCTGTAATCAAAAACAGATTAGATTGGCGCCAAACATTTCACTAAAAGTGCTAGATTGTTCACATGATTTTTTGTTTGTTTTACGTATATAAAATATGCAAATTTTTTTACGCAAATTTCTGGTAAATACTGTAAATTTGGTAATAAGTTTGGGGTAAAAAATCCATTATTTTTACGTGAACTTTTGTAACTTCTTTCAGATACGCTTTGTAAAAAGGTTTAAAACAGTTTTCATGTAGATTTTTAGGTCTTGTGCAAAACTACGACTGCTGACCTGCTGTCAAGTTTGATAATTTTTGATATTTTATAGACATTCTCGACGATGTTGTATCCATGCGAGGTGCATCTTTAGCATCCAAATACCCAAACGGAATCGACGAAACCAAAATTGTACGTAACTGGTTGTTACAGTCTTATATAGGACGATAAACACCTTTCCCAATTTTAGCCACCCGACTATCTTTTTCGCCGTTACAAGAGAAAAACAAAAATGAGTCGAATTTTCTGTTTGTTGTCATCCATTTTTTAAACCTTGTACTCGTAACTGAATTAATCAAACAAAAAACCGCAAGAGGATAGTTTAGTATCAAATGTCACCTTTCCAACGAGCATAAATCTGAAATTGTTTGATGGATACCTCACGAGATAGCAATCACTACAGACATCTACCGAAAAAATAATGGATAACTTTTTCCCCAAACTAATATTTGAATTAAGTCCACATAACAGTATCTAATAAATCACGCTAATCGTCATTTTTTTGTAGGACTGATATTTGGAACTAGAAATTTCGGGTTCGAACTAATTTACTGTTGAATGATGGGAAATAAAAGCGCCTAGTGCTAGGAAAAAAGAACTACATCAAGTAACTCTCAAAACTGACAACGGAAAGATCCGTTGATGACAGTTAAAATCTTAACTTTTAAAGGCTATTTCCAATAAGAATGGCATAAAAGAAGTTCGACATTCCAGAATCAGCAAACTAATTATTAGTACAACTGATTATAAAACTGTAACAGAAGTTTGTAGAATTGAAAAAATATTGAACGTACCAAGTACAAATTGAACAGTACACTACGAAATTCATTATCCCTTTCATATAGGTGGATGAAAGTCTAGAAAAGCTAACGTTAGAATTTGAAAATAACGGCCTTACTGTATCTCAAATCAGACCTTTCAATAGAAAGGGATCAACAGAACTTTCAGAAACTATCATGGTAAGAGTTCACGGACATAAAATCCCATTCAAATTAAAGTATTTATCTATTGTAAATTTGAAGATTTTTGTAGATAAAATTCGTCAATGTGGAGTATGCTTTAAATTCACACATGTTGATTGTATCTTACATTTTTTTTGTCGCTTTTTGCAGACTTTGTGTCTCTCAATAGTGATCCGTGTCCTGCTAATGTTTCATATTGCGTAAACTGCAACAGAACTCACTCCTCTTTTAATCCTGCATGTCCAACACGTGAGGAAGAAAACCGGTTTTTAAAATTTAAAGCAATGCCTTTTATCAAAGCAAGAAAACTATTTAAAAGTTCTATAACGGATTTTGCAACTATTGTCAAATCTAGTCAACCAGCAGAAATTACTCATGTGAAAATAAATGAGTCACATCAATTTTTACGAAATTTGATGCGGGATCTCAACGGCCATCTATCACTAGCAGCCGAGAAGACCGGCATATTATCCGCATGGCCGTAATGGATCGTGCAACCACGTCACGAGCCGTGAGTCAAGAAACGGGGTCGTTTGGAAGACAATAAGTGCCTGCACGAACAGTTCGGTGACGTTTGCAGCAGCTTGGACTCTCAGCTCGGAGACCATGGCTGCGGCTTCCCTTGACGCTGCGTCATAGATAAGAGCGCCTTCAATGGTGTAATCAACGACGAACCTGGGCGCACGAATGGCGAGACGTCATCTTTTCAGATAAATCCAGGTTCTGTGTACAGCATCATGATGGTCGCAACCATGTTTGGCGGCATCATGGTGGACGCAAACTGGCAGCGTGCATTCGTCGTCATACTGGCGCATCACCTGGCGTGATGGTATGGGGTGCCATTGGATACACGTCTCGGTCACCTCTTGTTCGCATTGACGGTGCTTTGAACGGCGCACGTTACATTTCTGGTGTGTTACGACCCGTGGCTCTACCCTTTATTCGAGCCCTGCGAAGTCCTACGTTTCAGCAGGATAACGCCCGACCGCATGTTGCCGTTATTGTACGTACCTTCTTTGATACGGAACATGTTCGGCTGTTGTCCTGACCAGCACGTTCTCCAGATCTTTCACCAATAGAAAACGTCTGGTCAATGATTGCCGAGTGGCTGGCTCGTCACCAAACGCCAGTCAATACGGTTGATGAATTGTGGCATCGTGTTGAAGCTGCATGGGCACCTGTACCTGTATTTGCAATCCAATCTCTCTTTGACTCAATGCCCAGGTGTATAACTGCTGTTATTACTGCCAGAGGTGGTTGTTTTAGGTACTGATTTCTCAGGATCTATCCAGCCAAATTTTTTGAAAATTTAATCACTTGTTATTTCTAGTATAATATATTTGTCCAATAAATATCATTTTGTTATCTGCATTTCTTCCTGGTGTAGCAATTTTAATGGCCAGTATTGTAGTTTAGAATGTTCATCGAACGATCATGCGAGTTACCTTACAATCAGAACAAGAATCCTGGGTCGGATTTTTTTCGCTTCCATCAATACTGATCATGAAATTTGTAATCTTCAATCAATTGATCAATTCAACTATCTCTGCATTAATAAGCTTCAGAAGTTTGTATGATGGCTGAATATACCACATCTAAATCTTGTCTTCCGTGGTGGTCTTCTAGATGTAGTTATTTCCTGGGCCAAAAAAAGAAGTCTTTGGCGTATTGCTAAACGCATATATGTGTAATAAGTACATTTGGACAGCATATAGAAAAACTGCAGCGAAACTAAATCAACTGCTCCTATCTTTGTCTCGGAAATACTGAGATGACATAATAATATCAGCTAGAACATCTAAAAACATTTTCAACTTATTAAATCACTCCAATTTCACATTTTAACTTATTGCACGATGACTCGAAAGTGACAGATCCTACTCTTCAGGCTCATATTTTTCAGACTTTTATACCTACCAATTCTGGAGGGTATTTCACTGGATCCAAATACAAGTGATAATTACTTTTACAATGGACCCTTTACAGTTCTCAACTGCATGAAGCCTTGGCAAAATGTAAGAAATTGTCTGTTGATCCAGAATCAGAAAAATCTTGTCTTTCTGCTACCAACCTTGATTACTTCCTCTCTCTGATGAATAAGTCATGGATAACAGGTATTGTTCCATATATATGGAAATCATCCATTGTAATTCCAATTTTAAAACCGGAAAAAATGTCCAATCTTGAAGCCTCGTATCGTCCTGTATCCTTAACTAGTGTTATGTGTAAGTTAATGGAAAAAATGATTTTGAAGAGATTTATAGCCCATTTATCCACCATGTCTTACTTCCACCCTAATCATGTATTTCTGCCGTATCGAGGCTGTGATAGCATTTTATCTATCATTCATAATCACATAATTTCAGCCAGATCCTCGAGAAAATTCGTTTTTTGGTTGTAATGCATACTTCCCAGGCCTATGATTTAGTATGTCCAGGCGGCCTTATATAAATTGCTTCAGACAAACGTCAAAGTGCTGCGCCTTGGAGTCAAGAGTTTATCACAACCCATTATTTTCAACTAAAGTGGAGTAATGAACTCTTATCAGCCATTTCCTACAGGGGAGTGTGTTATCACCGTTCCTGTTCTCAGTGTTTATGGCAGACCTCTACGGTATCCTTCCCCCGACATCAAATGTTTCATAAAAGCAGACGATATATTTCTAATGTACGAATCTGTTAATTTGGGAAAACTCACCTAAAACTGAAATCCTCACTTATAAAATATTACAATATTGTAAAATTGGTGTCAAGATAGGAAGTTGTCTATAGACCCTCAAAAATGCTCTGTAATTAACTTTTCTTCTAAACGACAACAACCTAATTTCAACTTGTATATCATTGATCATCCTATTTCCTGGAATAAGAATATTCGAATATTGGGATTGAATTTTTCTCAGAATTTTTATCTTTTCGCCATCATTTCTATGAAAAGAGAGCAGCGGTAACGAAAAAGTTGAAGGCTTTAAAAGACATTGCAGGAAATAGATGCGGTGCTCGTATTGCTCATCTTCAAATCGTGAAATTCTCTAATGTCTCCACTCTTGATTATGGCTGTCACGTATTTGCTTCAGCATGTGCAACAGATCGAAAGCTCATGGAAATTGTATATTACACTGCTTTGCGAATTGCAACAGGTCTTCCTAAGAAGACCCCCATACTGATTCTTCTAAAAGAAGCAGGTATAACTTCTCTTCACTCCAGACATGATATGCTCTCCTTAAAGTTTACATTAGGAACTTCAGCCAAGCATCACTATCCCCTTGTGCCTCAATTTGAGAGGAACTGAATTACAATCAAGTTAACCGTAATCTTCCTCTGGCCGTCAGCCAAAATGTGGCTCAACCAGCAAGAAATTAATACATCATGCATATTAAAAATTTCAACAGATTGATCAGAAATGTCAACAAAAATTTAGATTTGTTGATCTAAATTTGTAAGCTATTTCACCAGGTTTGTGAGTCCTCATTCTAGGAAAATACGCTGATTTTTACTGAATCTATAACTGGCCAGAGCTAGAACATGATCCTTCCGTACCAATTCGGTTCTATTTAGATTTAATCTCTGGCATACGAACCGCTGTCTATGCGGAGATCCTGAAACTATAGATCATGGGTGGCCAAACTTTTGGGTTCCGGGGTCTACCCCACATTTAAAAGATCAAAGGCGGTCTACCAATGGCAGAGCTAAGTTAACGTACATATTTATTTTCGGTAACAAGAAAAAAATGGTAAATTATGTAATTTTTCTAAAGAAAACTTAATATTAATATTTACAAAACTAAAATTTAGTGACGAAAATAATCAAAGTATTCATATATCAAAAACTGACCATCCTATTTATTTCGTTTAGTTGAAATTTGGCACTGTATATCTGCGACAAGTTTATCATATTGTGGATGGTACGAGCTTACTGCAGTGCATAAACATGAAATTAAATGTTTGTGTTAAAAACGACCGATGTTTGATTTTTGTTTATGGTTGAAAAAGCAGATTCTCAAAGATACCTGTATCCAAAGTATGATTTGAAATGCTAAATCAATTTGTAAAAATTTGGAAACGTTCCTCAGAAATTAATTTCCAACAATCAGTATTGCTAAATATGCTCTGGATTTAATAATTTCTTCCTCGACCGTGACTGATGTGATATCTATTAATTATCGTATTTTTTCAGATACATTGTCCATCAATTTTGACATTTTCAATGTGACATCATTTTGACATTTTCATTAAATGGAAATAACATAAAATATATTTCAACCTAATTAAGTCAGCGAATCTTCTTTCAAATTCTTCATACAAAACAAGTAAGTGTTAAACGAAATCTTCGAAGTCTCGGTTTGGATTATCGATGCACTCTTCCTCCATGTTTTTGAAGTTTCTCAATTTATGTTTTCTTAATTGAGATGCATACCTTTCTATGGTTTCTTTAAATGTTTTAATTTCGCTCATGTCCGTTTTAGGTTTTAAATCGTGAACATTTAATCATAAATCTTTAAATCGTAAATCTTTGCAGTTTGTTTTGGGTTTTGAAACGTAGACTGTTGTAAATTTTATTTTAAATAATTCCTCGATTCTATGTCATAAGTTATAAATTAAATTGTTAATATCCGAGGTCATTATCGGGATGGTCGCGTTGACTACATAAAATGTCTTCGCGGTCTACCAGTCAACCGCGGTCGACCTCTTGGCCACCATTGTTATAGATCATATTTTCCTAGACTGCCCATTATATGAGGATCTGAGAAACCAACTAAGGAAAAGATTAGGAATTGGAGCATTATCGTTCTCTTGGTTATTTGAATTATCTTCAAGTCCAGAAAATAAAATTCTTGTTTGTTGCGAAATTTTGCAACTTTTTAAAATAATTTTATCTTCGAGACATGTGAAAATTTGTAATTTTTACTTTCATTGAACAGATTTTATGAATCAGACGTACCTACTTTACTTCAAGACGCGTCTTTTAGTTTCCACCGTTTGATTTACAGACTTCAATTTTTTTTCTTAAACAACGTAAATTATTTATAACTCATCTTTAGTTATCTTCTTCAATGTACGCTACAAGCATTTTAGAATAGAGCTTCAAAATGTTCACCATAAACTACCTACTTTTTGTACTGAGCAATATATACAGCTTCTTCCTTATTAGGGAAGGTTTAACTTGTTTAGTCATCTCTGTCACTTTCTTTTTAAATATAAAAGTAGATAAATGGAGTATTTTTTGAATTTGAAATTTGAAAAGTTGAAGCCTTTACCGTCATTCCGTTCTGATTCTGCAAATCTTATTTATGGTATGGTGCATGATCTTCATTTATCTCTTCCTGATTTTCTTGCTTTGCACCTACGTATCAACAAATCAGTTAAGACCACTGTATCACAGCAATGCCTCCAATTTTCTGGTTGACTTTTGCCAGGATTTCCATTACTTTGCTTCGAAGAAAAGCTTTCAAATATGAACTCAATATTTAATCCTGAGCTAAATCACCATGGAGTGTCTTCATAAAAAAAATATTTTTAAGTGAAAAACACTTCTTAGAGAACTCTTGCATGAAAAGCAGCAGATAAAAACTTTGATCTCTCGGTAACCTAGTTTCCTTAGCAGGTGCAAGTGGAACCTCCACAAGTACAAAAGTACGTCATACTGTTTTGAGTTATATAAGACAGGCTGTAATTCCAAAAGCGAATTCACTGACAATGCCGAAAATATTATTTGCAAATTGAGGTTTTCTGGAGTAGATTTAATAAGTCAGAGAGAAAAAAAAAATGCTTTTTTGATTTCTTGAATTTTAAGTGTCTGTTTCTTTTTCAGATTATTCGACAACTTATCCTATCAAAGTCATCTCTACCAAATAACTTGCAATTATATCGTATCTACTCGAATCGTGAGAGTAGCTAA
>JAPDSC010010078.1:0-14330 GCA_026290005.1 Latrodectus geometricus | reverse complement strand
AAAAATTGATGCCCGAAGGCCTAACAATGGATTACAATTTGTTTTCTATTTTTTCTGAAATTATTTTCTATAATATGTTCTTTTTTATATCATCGTCTTTATTTTTTAGTTCGTATTATCAAAATTTTAAATATCTAACGAATATAAGTTAAGATTCAATTTATTAAATAATCAGCTTTTATTTCAAAAATTGTCATTAACGACGAAGTAGGATATATATCTGAGACAAAGTTTTATGCTATAAATAAAATATTAAATTTCAGTTTAAAGGATTCTCCGAAATATATTTACACTTATGTTTTGGTCTGTAAAATTGAATTTATAAATGCAAATCCGCAGGCATCTTTAGTCTGTTCATTCTTTATTATTCATAAATAAAATAAATTTTTATTGTTAATTATAATAAAAGCTATTTTAGACATATGAACATAGTATAGTATAAATGGAATTTAGTGTATTTTGGAAAACCTCTGAGAATCCAATTTTCTCATTTCAGAAGTTTTCCGTATAAAAAGTGATAGTTCTCTTTAAAAGATTCGATAAGGATTATTTGTTTTGGTTGAAAAGGATTTTATTTAGAATAAGTCATAAAAACTATAATTTAGCATTTTTTTATTAATAGAATTTTTAATACTTTAGTGTTAAAAATTTTTTTAAAATGTCTGTATAAAAATCTACAGTTTTTGCGTAAATTGAATTGTTTGTGTATTAGTTTTTTTAAAAGATGATTATGACAAAAAATTTTAAGGTTAAATAAAATATTTGTGCTTGAAAAAAGTGCTCTTAATATACCTTTTAACTTTGATTTTGAGTAGTATTAGAATATTCTGTTAAAGAATAAAATAACAAAATATAAAATTTAAAGCATAAAACAATTTCTGATGAACCAGTGTTGTATTTATCAAGTTTCAATTGGAGAGTCAGCTTATATAGATAAAAAGATATTCGTTTTTTTATCCATGTGAGCTGACTTAA
The DNA here is from genome assembly GCA_026290005.1 of Latrodectus geometricus. Taxonomy (NCBI): domain Eukaryota; kingdom Metazoa; phylum Arthropoda; class Arachnida; order Araneae; family Theridiidae; genus Latrodectus; species Latrodectus geometricus. Next base: position 13,355 of record JAPDSC010010078.1, on the reverse strand, counting down.
AATAAAAACTTTAAGAAAAACTTAAATTTGAGAACAATTACAATTTTATCACAGCAGAGGATTTTTTTCAATGATTGATTGCAAGTAGTTTAAAATTGAATACATTTTAAATATAATAATAAAAAGGATGTTGAGACACAAGAATATTATCGTGTTATGACGTTTGTAAGTTTTTCAGCAATATTAAATGAAGAAAAGTGTTTTTAACATTTAAAATCAGCATTTGAAAATGATAGGTTTGCAGATCTTTTAAGGATGAAGAGCGCATAGGAAATCTGTTGCCAGCACTCCTCATGGATTTGTTTTTCATGGCGAAAATTTTAATCCTAGCAAATCGCTATACGAAACATATGATACCGAAAGAATTTTATATTTGATTCCCAGCCATGTATAAAATTATTGATGAATTCCTTCTGTAAAGAATAAGTAAACTCAAACGTCATCACAGAATCTTACTTAACATAAAAAATGACAACTCTTATAAATTATGGGTTTCTCATAATTTAAGTGATCATTGAAAAGAAAAGTGTGAAAGATATAAAGATATAAAGTGTGAGAGATATAAAGACGTTTGAAAACTATCATCGCCAACAAAGTGGAAAAGATAACGAGGTATGGAAAAAGAATGTATGAAGTTTTATTCAGACGTCCATTACTAGCTAGTCACTAAGCCGTAAGGCATAAGAAATAGCAGACTGCTAGACATCCCCAAAAACATTTTATAAGGAATGATTATTAAAGAATTGTGATGCACCACAATGTCTACTCATCTTCTCATTTCACAAAATTGGTAGACAAATTTCTAAAAGAAATCTTATCAAAGAACATGCACCCTATATATTTAAGAAAATGTGTGATATTTGTCTATTTATAATCTGAAAGCAAACGTGGATTTTGTTCATATTTTGAAGATATGATTGATGGGGTCAGAAATGCACATTTTTATAGATTCAAAGAAATGAATGGTTTAAAACACTTCATTTTTGAAAATTCATCAATGGAAATGCAATGATCAACATTTCTTAAATATTTCTAAAATTTCATAATTGTAAATTTCAATCCTTAAACATATATAAAAAATTTACAAGTAAACCTTGTACAGCATGAATATTTTTCGAACAGTTTAACAATTTTCCTTAGATTTAATTATACGTTTTCTTATAAACTCATGCATAACTTTCTTATATCAGAGTAACCTTGAATATACATTCAATACACAGCTGTTCTGATATAAAAAGACTATGTTATTATATAAATTATTAGAACTTTATTAATTTCTTGTTAAAGAGAGTAATGTAAAAAGTAATGAATTTAAAATAACGCATTTTATTGCTTTACTTAAATTTATTTCATATCAATTGCCAAAGGCAAATTTTTAGTTACAGTTTCTTCTAGGGGAGAAGGTGTACCTAACATTAGGAAGAAAAATTAAAATTTTGAAAAAAATGATATGTATTTTTTTAGTGGTAGTTATTTGTTAGATATTTATTCAAAAACTCTGTTTTGAATCACAAAATGAGCTTTCACGCGCTGGTGAGATAAAAACAGCTCAGCTGAAGCATATCGATTAAAATAAGGGAACCCAAAAATGATATTCATGTCAAAATTGCTTTCATTTTCATTTTATTGTATTTATGATCTTATAAATACAATAAAATGGAATATTGTGTAATAGTTGTATAGTGTCTTGGGAAAATATAGACATTTACGCGACATAGTGGCTAAAACACAATACTTTTAAAAAAGAAAAACTCTACTATTTTTAAAACAAAATTATATAATGAAAAAGAAGTTGCATATCTATATACTAACATGTATATATTTTTTATCCATTCTAAAAATTAAATTTTCAAAATGTTAGGCATAAATGAAAATTTTAAAAAAATGAGCAAAAACTACCTATGATTCTTGAAGCAAATAGAACTTCGAAACTGTATTACATCGTTTGAATTAAAGCAAGGAGTTTAATAATTTTCAAATCTTTAAAAAACTTCTTAGTTCAGTAATGTTTTGCATAAATATATTTTGATCAAAATTTCGAAATGCAATGATTTAAGTTAGCCAAAGTTTATTTCAATCATACTTATATAAGTTTCATTAAATTCAGTACCGCCGTTTACAGTTCAAACCCAGAAAAAATTTCCGATGACATATTATTTTTATTCAAGAAAAAATTTAACAAATTTAAACACATTGAATAAATCTCGAAATTGTTCACGTTTAACATATTTTCGTTGAATTTTAACATGTTGACAATAATAAGGATAAATTGAATAGTTATAAATATTACATTATTAATTGTAATATTTCTTTTTTTTTTTCGTGGTAGATGTCTGATTTATTTTATAAGGTAATGTTATCCTTTCTATGAAGATACATAATTCCATTTAGTTTTATTGGATAACACCAGAATGCACACAACGGTTTTTAAATCTCTGGATTATACACTGGCCACTTTTTCACTTTTGAAGAAACTATTTCAACAATCTTCAAATTTAAAACTAGAGTTGTTTCTCTATATATTACCACCAAGAATTATCCAAAAAATTACGGAATTAATAGAATAATCCTTCTATTTATATGTGTATCTGATCGTGTTATGTATCTGAGTATATTACACGACACTGTATTACATGTTAAGCATCTTATTCCAGTTTCGTTTCGAACTTCAATAATTTTTTAAAATACACGAGGGTTGTAAACTAAGAAAAACTGGTATTAATAATGATGCATTCGATAAAACTATGCAGTTTTAATTGAAATTTCTTTATAAAAATAAACATTTCATATTTTGTTCCTGCATTTACATCAATCGTTGACATTTTATATAACAAAGATTTATTGGTGATTAAATAATCATATAGAAACTAAATCTACTAAATCACTAAAAATCTAGTGAACACAGATCCTTAAAGCCTAAATACATTGAAAATGTTAACTTATGTTTTGAGCTCAAACTGTTCTGTCTGGTTCGGTGAAAAATACTTCACCTGAACTACCATTTACAGAAAAAGTGGTTATGTCTAAATATGTACGACTGTTAAATGCGATTATGGATCCCTACTTTAGTTTGTTATAGTAAGTTAAACAATTTATAATAATGATTTACAGTGTATAATATATTCCACAATAAATATAAATAAATTTGTTTTTGAAATAAATGAATTGACAACTTAAATCAGATTAAACTTTACACAGAATTTAAGAAAACAAAAATTTAAAGAGTTTTATTTGGATTGATATCAATTAATAATAGTTACTTAATTAACAAGCAAATTAATTATTACTAATTTTTCTGAAAAAATTTACAATGTTTGTTTTTCCTCTTAAAAATTAATTCTATATTTAAAATTTCTTAAGCATTTATTCTGTTTTGATCATTCTCATATAAAACTGTAGAGGACAAATACTCCATTGCAGTAAACAATTGAAATACTTTTGAATTTTTATTCAGTATTTTACAGAAAACAAATGTAACAACAGCAAAGTATTTGCTTTCATGTATCAGTGGATATTTAAACAAATTATCCTGCGATAACATAAAAAATTAAAATGTCCTATCAATAATTTCATTGAAAAAGTAAGAAATTTTGTTGAAAGATAACATAATAAGCATTAAGTTTTCTAAAATTCAATATTGAAAGGCATTTAAAATGTTATTAAATAGTCTTACAGAAATTAAAATACTTTATACTAAGTTCACCACTCCAAGAAATTTTCTTCATGTAATAACTTCTTAAACTATTAAAACTTACTTACTTCTACAAGAACGTCTTTAAAAACCTTAAATCAGATTTCATTGTGTATAGGGAGAAGTCTGTTTTTCTGACAATATTTTTTTCAAGAAAAAGGAGCATTTACCTTTTAATGAATTAACTTGATACCTGTTGGACAAAAATAATAGCTTGAATGCAGTTTCGTAATCTAAGGGTTCCAAAATTCCAGAATACAGAAACCTTAGAAATTTTTCTACTGTTAAGCCGTCTACGTCTTGAATGTTTAACCTTTTCAAATCACTGTTTTCAAGTATTTCACGCAAGATAGGAGATCGAGCTGATAGTATGATTCTGTGAACCTGGAATATTCTGCCACCAGCTTCTAATTTAATATCGGAGAGTTTCGCCTCATTAAATAGACAAAGAAGATCTTTTTGTGTATCACTTAATTTATTACTGTTATTAGAAAGACAAGGAATTGAAAACAATTCGGGTATATAGTTGGAACTTATAACACATTCTTTTTCACAGTTGAATTCATGTAACTCGCATAATAAGTTGAAAGTGATTTCCCTCTTGTCTTTGGATTTTCGTTGCAATATTAATGCTACTGGTATTGAAGGTTGTAACTCATAAAGATGTTCATACTCAGTACGTTGCATTGTGTACGATCTTGAATATAGTTCATAGCCATTAATATCCAACAAAGTTACTTTAATTGCCACTTTCTTCAAAAGTTTTGCCGGATTTTGATAGTTTTTCAATTCTATTCTGATCTTGCCACGATTTCTGAACACAAACATCATGTACTTTGATGATACGGGAGATTCGAAGTTAAGATATAGCGGTGTAAGGGAATTTAGACTTTCAACAAAATAGTTGAAGCAAATTTTGTTCACTGAAAAAGTTGATTCCTTAAAATTCACGGTTGTTGTAAAGTCAAATTTTTTACCATGAAGTTCATTAAAAATGTCATGTTTTATCATTAAAAAGCCATTAGAAAAAGATAATGCTTTATCTTCAAATTTGTCTTTTTTTATACAATAACATAAGTAGGTTGTATCTAGTTCAATTCTCATTTCTTTTAATTCAAAAGGAATCACTGATCCATCCAATCCAATTATTACAACTGTATAGTTCAAATATTCTATATTCGAAATATCTTCCAAACAAATTAACAAAGTAATTGCTAGAGAATCAAAAATTTTAGGATAAATATTAGCATAAAGAGTTGTGCATTTATTTCTTATTGATCCAGATATACATTTTGCTGTAAATAAACTGCCATTCATTGTATATTCCTCAAGATATTTAATAACACTGAAATTTACAATTTTCCAAATAAAACAATCCTGAAATTTCGAAGTGTTAATGTCCAATATAATTCGTGAAGTCATTTATCCCTTCCTAAAAAAAAATTTCTTTTTTCACAAAAATAATGTTTTCTTAAATGTTTAATCAAATGTAAGATTTCATGAAATGAAAACTATAAATATAAAATATGTACCACGATGCAGATTAAGTACAACCATGAATTGAAGTAGTTAACAGGTTGAACATCAATTTCAATAATATTCATGATATTAATGTTGCAACCAATAGCCGAACAAGAAATTAAAATATGTCTAATACACTTGTAACGTCGTTGATTGGATTGAAAGTTTAAAACGAGATGCTTGCTCAATTGTTTGCCGTATGTTTAAGTGTGTCTATTTCTTCCAGATGAAAATCTTCTATAAACCAAGTGAAGTGATACATAATTTAAAACCATTATCAATTAATGAAGTCGTCACAAGAGATGGCATCCTTCTGTAACTCTACTTCATGATAGTGGATGGACGTTAAGACCACGAACTATTTTAGATGCTCTAGTTTCGATTAGTGAACACGATAGATTTTCGAATGGGTCATGAATAGAAACCTTTTCATGGTAACACTTTTTTTGCTAGCTAGGCTTCCACTGTTACGTTAAGTGAGATCTGTATCTTATAATCGTGTTTAACAATCATTATTCTGTTGGGTTAAGCAACTGTGATAAATATTGGATTGCAATCGTAATTTTTAATGAATGTCAGATAAAGTGGTCTATCTAAGATGGGCATTACATCACTGTAAAATTTGTTATATTAAGTTTGTTGTATTTATTTTAATATATTACTTTTTTTTTACCTATCTACTCAAAAAATAGTTAAGAAGAATGAGATCTTAATGAATTTTTAATTTGTATAAGCCATTTCAGAACAATATTTTTCATTTATGTGAGGTTTTCCCAACCTTTTGTTTGTTGAGGCTCCCCAGACTTTATATTATTAATAATGTTTTCAAGCTCCTTTTTACTTTTTCGATAAATACAAAAAAAGAACGTACATTATGTACTTAAAAGCCTTCAATTTTAATTCTAATAAACAAAATTTTAAATTAAAATAATAAGTGTTTTTTTTTATCTAAAATAAGAATAGATACTTGAGATTTGCATGTTCTGTACCAGTTGGTTGATTCTAGGTTCTGTTTTTGCCAGAGTTATTATCAGGTCACTATCGACATCAAGACGATTTCGCTGTTTAGTTTTAATTAAAATTAGAGCAGAAGAGCCTATCATGCACAAAATTGAAGAAAAAAGGAACTAGTAATCGTGAAGCAAGACAGGTAAGTTTCGGATTAACAGGCAATCTTTTGAGATAAAATTTCACCAATGTTAAAAATCATCTTTCATGGAAAAATCGGTCTTCATTTCTAGAAATTCTTCCTGAACTTCTTCTGGTAATTGTAACACATTGACAACAAATTGAGTTCTTGTCTATGAAATTCATCTTCAAGCGCTTGCAAATAAGTTTTTGTCAGCTTTCAAATTTGTGTCCAGTTTGTTATTTTTAATTGATTCGGACAGGCGAGAAAAACATAAAATTTTCAGAAGACAATTTTTGATTCCAAAGTTGAAGCTTTGTTATGAACCCCTGAATATAATGATAATTGCTTATTATAATGCAGTTTCTGCCCTGCAGTTTCAAGTTTAGCTCATTCCAAATTATGTCAGTTAAATAAGCTCACCTTCATTGAAGTATGTCATCTTTGAACATTATGAGGAAATCGTGTTTCATGTTTTTCTTTGAATTGAAGAAAAAAAAAAAAAGAATTAATTTTGGACATCCAGCATATTTCTGTATGGAACAGAAGAGCTTTGTGATCAAAATCGAGATCCTCGCAAAGTAAAGTAAATAACAAAAGCACTGCTCTTGATATAGTTTACAATCCATATAGTCGAGTCCAAAGTCTCGATTGTGTAAATAATTTTTTTTAAATAAAATGGGAACAAGTTCCAATTAAATAAAAAATTTTGATAAGAAAAGTTTTTACTTATCCTTATTATTATTTATTATTATTAATAATTAAGATAAAAAATGTGAATATATTTTGAAATAATTACTGTATTTTTTATAAATAACATAATTTACAATTTCCTTCTGGTCACTGAGACCAAAGATTTGTTACGTAAGGGAACTTAAAAATTCTATTTTTCTTAAAATAAAAGTTGCACAAGGTCTAACTTTCACTTCCAAATATTTTAAATTTAGAGCAATAATATAATAATAATTGTTACAATACGAAATCTATTATTATTTTTATAGGGCAAATATTCAATTACTATATTTTTTTTTCCTGTGTTAATATCGTTTTGAAAATTATATTTAGGTAAATATTTTGAATTCATATCAACTACTAAATACTTTTCACAACTGGTTTCAAACTCTTATAGTTTATTAAATAATAATATATGTATTATAGTATTTTTTTTAAAAAAACAGAATTATGAAAGTTTTGTGTACATTATTTTTTCTTGAAAAATGTAATTAAAAGAATTGAAAACACACTATTTTTCAACTTCTTGTAAACTGTAATTAAAATGTGTAAATTACAATTTTATAATTAAAATTTTGCATTATATAAAGTGTATTTTTTGATAATACAGTATTTTGCTGTTACTTTATAGTAATCACATATAGTATTTAAAAACAACGCAAACAAAATTAAAAGAGGTACGAAATGTGATGTAATATGTTCCATTATACTTATTATTGACTGTAAATATGATCAAATTTATTGTAAATAAACATTAGAATTTAAATTTAATTCTTAAGCAATTATATAAAACATATAATTACAATGCACAAATAGTATAAATTAAAGTGAATTGCAAAATATCAGATCTTGTACAACTTTCAATACAGTCCACATTCTCCCTGTTCCTTGATAAAACACTTTTTTATATAATAAAACAAAATTTTTCAAATATATATATATATATATATATATATATATATATATATATATATATATTAGAATAAAATGCTTAATATAAAATACTTAATAATATAGTAAAAATGCTTAAGAATAGTAGAATAAAATGCTTAAATTTGAACAGTGTATGATGATTCTCATTCAACAAATTGATAGCCGAATTTCTAAGACAAAACCAGTCAAAGAACATTCGCCTAATATATTGAAGAAACCTATGTGATAGTTACTTATTTATAATCTAAAAAGCAACTTATGCGTGAACGTTGATTTTACTATGAAGATATGATTGATGGGATCAGAAATGAACATTTTCATAGATTCAAAGAAATGAATGGTTTAAGACTATTTCATAGTTAGAGATTCATCAATAGAAATGAACTGATCAATCTTCCTTGAATGCTTCTAAAATTTCGAAACTGTTATTTTTAAACCTTAAGCGTAAATCTCAAAAATTTCTAAGTAATCATTATGATGACTTTCGGAACATTTTTACAATTTTTCTGAGATTTTTATTAAACGTTTTCTAAAATTCACGCATAGACTTCCTGTATCAACTTAACTTTGCATATGCATTCGATACAAGCCTATGCTGATATAGGAAGGCTCTGTTAATATTATATAAATTATTAAAATTTTATTAATATCCTGTGTTAGAGTAATATAAAAAGAGATAAATTTAAAGTAGCAGATTTTATAGTTTAAGGTTACGTTTAACATCAGCAGCCAACGTTCTGTGTTTTGGACAGCCTCTGTTACCAGTCGGAAACATGTATTTTCATACTTTAACTAAAGTATCTTTTAGAGGAAAATAAAAAATTGGAAAAAATGCTATGAACTGTTTTATTAACGATATTTATTATTTCTTATAGTTAACTAGTTGAAAATTCTTTTTTCCTTACAAAAAAGCTTTGACGTCCCAGCTAAAAGCAGTTCAACTAAGGCATACCAAATAAGCTATATATTTAAAAAAAATCTGATGTGAAATGGGGAGCATTAAAAAATTCTCTTTAGTAACTAAATTAAAATTATTTAAATATTATATATATATATATATATATATGTGTATTTGTGTGTATTTAAATATTTTTTTATATATATATATATATATATTTTGAATAATATAAAAAGAAAGAAATGAAAAAAGCAGCGCATTTTAATGTTTTATATTTACGTTTATTTAATATCAACAGGTAAAGCCAACAATTTTTTGGTTGCCGCGTTGCCCCTAGTGGAGAACGTGTGTTTAACATTGGGAAGAGTAATTAAAATTTTGAGAAAATGATATGTATTTTTTTAGTGATATTTATTTAGATAAATATTTGAAAACGCTGTTTTGAAAACACGTAGTGAGCTTTCGTGATAGAAATAAAAACAGCTGAGCTTAAGCACATCAAATGAGTTAAAGGAATCCGAAAATGTTATTAATGTCTGAACTGCTTTCATTTTTATTTTCTTGTATTTCTGATTACTAGCGTTTTGGGAAAAGCGTAAACACATTTTTGCTACATTGGATAAAACAATACTTTAAAAATTGAAAAAGTATATATCATTATTTTTGTAATAAAATATCATGGAAACAAAGAAAAAAGGAGCGCAAATGTATATACTGATCAATTTAATAATTACATTATTATTTGTAATATTTCTCTTATTTTCGTAGTAGATGCCTGATGTATTTCAAACGGTAATATTACCCTTTCTTCAGGAGATGCAGAATGCCATTTATTTTTGCTGGATAACACCAGAACGCACACAAGTACAATCAAGTCATTGGACACCCCCCTTACCTTTCAAGAAACAATTCGCACAATCTTTGAGTTTATAACTTGAGTGGTTGCCACTAAAAATGACCTAAGCACTATTCAAAAATTTATAATCACTCTATAAAGTGTAATTTGTGCTAGATATCACTTTGGATACTTCCCTCTGTCTACTTATCTTCTTGGATCCAGAAAGTGAAGGATACAAAATATGATTTACATTATCTGATAGTTATTCATAATACAGTTACAAGAAAATTATTTTAATTGTTGGTATAATGATTTGATCCTTTGACTCTGAGAAAATTACTTTACAAGAAATACAAAAGTATAGTTACTGTAGCTCCTATATTCTCAAACTATTCTAAAATAAAAGATGTATATTGATTTTATACACATCTGAATTTAAAACCTCTTCCAATGATGTTATAGCCAATAAGATTCTATGTATTAAAATCATACAGAGGCCAATAAATTTTATCGCTTTTAAACAGATCAGAGTTATTTTTTTATAAAAAAATTTAGTTTAAAAAGCATAAAATCATGTAACAAAATTTGTTCTATAAGTAAATTATGAGATGATATCTTAGAAAATATTTGTTAATCTGCACATGCTGAAAATTTAAAAAAAATTACTAATTTACTAATGAGAAATGTTATAAATATAAAATAGATTATTTTTAGCGTTAAATAGGAAAGGGATCATTTGGAATCTGAATTGTGTGCTTAAACACATTTTTCAAAAAAAAATTAGAAATTTTAGTTTTTACATAATTTTTTTAATCTTATGGTCTTTTACAGATTAGAGTTACTTAAATAAAACTAAAATGATGAATTGATTTTTTTAGTATTTTCGAATATCAATATTTTGTTCCAAAAGTAAATAACGCCATATAACAAAAACACACATGTCAAGCATCTTGTTTCAGTTTTATTTTGAACTTCAATAGTTTATAAAAATATACTAAGATAGTAAACTAAGAAAAACTGATTATAATGATAATGTATTTAATAAACTATGCAGCACTATTTGGTATTTCTTTACAAAAATAAACATTTCATTGCATTTAACATTCACATTACATTAATCCTAGACATTTTATATAACACGAAGGAGATTTATTGGCTATCATTTCTAGTGAGCATAGATCCTTAAAATCTAAATATTTTGAAAATTTTAACTGTTAATTTTTTTATATTAAACTGTTCGTGATTTGGATGTATACTTTGGGATATTATTTGGCGAAAAATACTTTACCTGAATTATCATACGTCTTAATTTCCAGACACAAAAAGTGGGGAGAGCTATGCATGCAGTATTTTTAAATGCGTTTACAGGTGTCTACAGTAGGGTGTTATAGTGAGTTAAGAAATTTATAATAACAATGGTTTTTTTTCCATCGACCTACAAACATTCAGTTATAAGAAAGACATTCGCTTATGTACGCTCGGTAGTTTCCTTTGTGAACTATTTGATAATTTTTTTCAATCATTGTAGAATTCTGCTTTTTTTGAAAGTCATGAATATTGTAATGTTTAAAGACGAAATTTTTCTAAATGACGGATAATATATAGAAATACAAACACTTGAAATCAAAACCCTTTATTGTTCGTAAAACATCTGTCAATTAGAATTAAAATTGAAAGTTGAAATTAGAATAAAAAATATTATCGATTAATCAATAGTTTCATTGATGACCTTAGTTACATAGCATTTTTTTAACACAAATATTATCAAAACAATTCAAATAAGTACAAAATTGTATTTCATTTTACATTCCATTTACTTGTTATGTATTTTATTATTTAATAGAAAAATAATAAAATCCTTATTACAATCATTTGAATTTTTGAATGAAAGTATTAAGTAGATATAAATCTGTCTCAATTGTTTTTCTTATATTACCATTTCTGAATTTATTAGAAATATTTTAAAACATTTAAAAAGAAAATAGTTTTTAATTTTCAGTAAAATTGAGATATCCTTCAAAACATATAGAAGCATAGTTTTTACCCAAGGTTAAGATAACTTATAGTATTTTCATTGAAAATATTTTGAATTTATTCTCTTAAAAATGAAAGTTTTAAAGAAAAAGATCACCATTTGCTTGAATCGGGAGTAATTAACATTTTTAATTCTTGTATATACGATATCATAAATCAAAAACACATGACCACGATTGTTTGAAAATTTTACAAAATATAAGAAACAGAAGATTAGTTTATAGTTGTTCAGCAATCGCTCATAGGTATTCTCCAAACTTATTTGCCATCTTAAAGTAGGAAAACCTGTAAATAATGTCAAATTTCGGAGAAATAAGCAAGCTAATTATACTAGTATTTAAAAATCGACATTATAAATATCTCTATAAGGTAGAAATTTAAAAACCTTAAGTATTTTTATTATGATGGACTTCATTAAAATTACATGAAGCTAAATTGATGTGACATTTAAAATTCTATGGAATTTTTATTTTTCCTTTCTTTCCACAACCAATAATTCAATTCGGAAAAAATTATATTTTGTGAAATTGAAAATTTTAAAACTCGAGTCATGTCATTCAAAACTATATTAAACTATGTAAGAAATATTTGTTTCAACAATTAGAGTTGTGTAAATCATTATCACTCCAAAATTCTTTATGAATGTGGCTGTATCAATATTAAATTTATTTAAATAACAGGATTTTCGAAGAGAATAGGTGTAGTATCTGACACTATAATACTATTCCCATTCAATTTGAAAATAAGTAACTAAGCATTTTTTTGTCAATCTTTAAGAGAATTATGTCTCATTTTACATTGAAGTCATTTCTTTTTCTAAACTAAAACACAAAAGTGTACACATTTCTGACGAATATAATTTTCGTTCTACAACATACAGGAGAATAGTCATTTTAGATATAAATTTGAAACAAATCTCACTATAAATTAATAGTTTAGTATAGAAATATAAATGGTAATTTCTTATTCCAACAAAGAAACAACGAATTTTACTTTTCGACCAAAGACGTACATACTTCAATAATAAATGCATCGACGATTCTTTTTAGAAGTATCAAGTGATAGGGTTAGGTTTAAAGGTTAACTTGTGACATCTTTCTCGAGAAGGGTTGATGACTTGGAACAAGATTAGAAGTTGGTTTCAAGCTACAGAAAAGGTTCTTGAAAAATGCTGAATATAAACTGTCGAATGAAAATTTCAAAAAGATCTGATCATTGCTACCATTTTTTCAGTAATCGTAAGATTAATGAGCGAATGAATTTTACTAACCTCAATTTTGATTCACTGTTATAAAAGGGAGTTGCAATATTTATTGTTAATGGTAAATTGATTATTATAGAGATTAATATTTTAATAGTAATTAACAATATTTGGTAACTAATTTCGATAAAATTGCTAAAAATGGTCGAGGTTATAAAAAAAATTTTATCAGCGCTCCAAAGACAAATTTGATGAAGCTTGTTTTTGTTTTACCAATGAGGGCTAATTGGACCAGCATCTATGGTCTAAACACTATAAATATTAATACTCGAGGAGAGATTCGAAGCCATGAGCTGCTGAACCGAAGGCAACTCAACT
>JAPDSC010010075.1:0-16395 GCA_026290005.1 Latrodectus geometricus | reverse complement strand
AATGCATTATTATTCACAGAGTAGAAATGATAAACACTATGTTGCATTTTACCAGCGTACCTTAAAAGAGTAAAAAGTTATTGTATATATAATGAATTTCTTGAAAAGTTATTTTATTCTAGAGGTGATCGTAAAATCTTTTTCCAGCAATTGATAAATAAATGAAGTTACAGACCTTTAGTTTAAATTAAATTTGCCATTAAGTTTTATCAACAGTAATTTGGAATAAATTAAGAGTATATTTTTTATAATATGCGTATTAATAGTTTTATGGATTATAGTGATATTTATAATTACTGTTTATATTTCAAATTTTCAATAGCCTATCTGGGTACTTTTATAACTGAAGAATAATTTTAATTTAAAACATCCACATTTCCTCCGAAATATGATCAGACTATTTTTATGCAAGATAAAATTTTCATAATTTGTTAAATCTCGCAACATCTATCATTATAGCTATTTAATATTTGTATTTATTGTAAAATTGAGTACACAGTAAGATTGCTTATGAAAATATCTTTCAATTGATCCTTAAGCTGAAAATACTACAAGACTGATTCGCTACTCCACAAAAATTGATCAGGAAAATATATTAATAGTGACTTAGTTATTTATATATTAATTGGAAATATATTTAGTTTTAAAAGCTTGCCGAGATAACGATACAATTACATCGTCGTTAAAAAATACTATATTAAAAATGCTGCATTTTCCCCTATTTACAGTATATTTAAGGCATTATTTATTAAATCCGAATTATGCAAGATGAAGAGAGTATCTGATGATAACTTCATATATTATAGACTAAAAGTTTTGACTATTAATTCAAACCATACTGTCTAAAGAAAAGAAAATGTATTTCTTAGTTTTATAACTAATTACACAGTGTGCACTCACATTATTGTAACGATTTTGTAAGGTTATAAATAGAAATAAATATAATTTTTTTTATATTTTCCAATAAAATCAATCTGATAATTCTTTATTTGAACTATCACACTATACATCACGATTTCCGAGATGAAAATTCTTATCTTAAAACACCGAGGCTGATAATTTTTTCCAATCTTCAAGAGCTATCCAATGATTTGGGATGCTGTTTAGCTAGTTTTATAAGTCCAAATGCATAGTATTCCATAAGTAATACATTGAAATCTTGGGTTCCATGCATTTAAAAACATTAGCTTCAATTCCGGTTTCATTTTTTTTTAATATAAATTAATAGATTTAGAAGATATGGCATGGAATCTTATCCTGAAGTAACTTAACACAATAAAGATTATTTAGATTTTTTTCCAATGGCGGACACTGGGTAATTGACCTTCGCCCCAAAAAGACCAGAAATTGCTACTCATTTAGCATTACTCGATGGACACCTGTGAACCAAGTCACGGAGGAGAGTAGCATTACCCACGTCACACTACCACAAACCAATTTATGGAGCGTGCCACATTCATACATCATCTTAGGAAAAAGGACAAAGAAACACAGAGAAAGAAAACGCCCATGCCTTCAAACTCGGGCGCAACAGCCTAGGAGTTAGGAACGCTAACCACTCAGCCATCGCATCGGCCTGACAGAGTATGTAGATGAAAGGAAATTTCTTCCTTGAAAATAGTCTTCTGATAGTAACCCAAATTAATATTGGCATTTTTTCTACTTAATTTTATGATACCATTGTGAGAAAAATCCAGTGATAACGATAAAACTTTTACAAAATTTTACTGTTTTTTCTAAAGCAATTTGTAAATCATTTTCTTCTCTTTTTTATTAGTGAATCAAGCTTTTCAATTGCAGTTAGATAAATATATCCAAGCTTTATCATTTGTAACTACTTATTTCTATTTGTCCTGCCAAATAATTTTCATGCAACAATTTGCATAGTCATAAGCAGAGAAACGTTTCATCGTTCGGCGATGAATACGTGCTTATTGCCAAAAACACTAAAATTTTGTTTCTTTCCTTTATTGTTAATTATATCACTTATTTTACGTAAAGAAAGAATTTAAAATGATGATTTTCATATCTTTTTTTTAATTATTGAAAAAAGAATATTTCTTAACAATAGCTTCTAATCCATTGTTTATTTTTCAACGATATTTTAAAACATAGAATATTTTTAAAACTGCAGATGATAGTTAAGCCCTATTACAATTTGATGCTATTCACATTTTATTTTTAAATTAATATTTAATTACATGGAGAAAATTAAAATTTTTACAAAAATGTGTGAATAGCCTCTGTATTTCGAAAGTCATAGACATTATTTGATATTATTTGTAGAAAAATCACCATTCTTGCGAAGTTATAAATTGATTTCAAAATTAAAATTAAAATAATGTTGTTTAAAATTGTTATTAAATAGAAATAAATATTTGAAAAACACTAATGCAAAATTACATGACATAACTACATTTTTTTTTAAATCCTTTAAATCTCTCCCATTTTGAACCTAAAATTTCTATGTTAATAAATATAGATATTATGAAGACACTATAAATCATTTGAAATCCATGCCTTAAAAAGTAGATTCTAATCGTTGAAACTATCCATCGCAAAGTGAGTCGTGATTGGTTGAACTAAAGAAAAGAACGCGCGTCTACTTCTTATCTATTTCGGTTCAACGTTATAATATTATGGTCATTATCATTAAGTCTACATAAATATGCACTTTGCATACAGAGAGGCATTTTTATGCATATTTATACATTTATAAACATAATTCAATTATTTTTTAATTGAAATTTATAAATGAATTTTTTTTGAGAATTAATTTATGAAATATAAATAGAAAGAAAAAAAAGACAGATTATATCACATTGTTGAACTCTAATAAAAAGGAAATATTAAATTTTTCACTTTTATACTGCTCTTTATGAGTTCATTACTTTTTATTTAAATGGAAAAATAAAGTATAAAAATCTTAAATTTTAAATATTTTATAAGAATAGTATTAGTCGATTTGAATAAATATGTATTTTTTCATTTTAACAGGTATTAAAAAATGAATTGACATTTAGAATTTATTTATTCGTTTTAGAATAATAGAAACTAAACTGAAATAAATTTGCAACTGTGTCAATGCTTATACGATGTACTTAAAAGAGTGAAGGCGAAAAATTTATCTTTTGTGCTTGATTTGCAAAATTTTAAAATCAATTATATCAGAGAATTCTAAACGCTTAAAAATGTTTATGTCTGGAGAATAGTTTTAAATGAATGACTGTGACACAAATAATTTAAAATAAAAAACAGTTGATATTCATTCGAGATGAAAGATCAACAACCATTTCTTCCCTATTGAAATTGCAGCATCAGCACACACGTGCGTATATTGATATTTTTGGAGACTCATTTGATTGGTCCAGAACTGAAAAACAAGCGCTACTCATTAGCTTCACAAAAATGGATCCCGAAAGAGTCATGGAATATTAAAACAGCAACGTCATTGAATATAAATTTCTTTCTTGGTGATACAAAAAAGGTTTTAATGAGTTTATTAAATGCACTTTAAATGGCGAAACATTACTTAATAGATTCATGTTTTTTAAAGTAACAAGACATCAAAGTGAAAAGTAACTTTTGTGTATAGTAGCCATAACAGAATTCTTGTAAAGACATTATTGCCTTTAAATGTACTACATTAAAAATTAAGATTTCAAAATGAAACAGAAAATAGATTAAAAATGAAAAACTAATATTTCTGTTTTGAATTATAAAGCAATTCTGGAACATTAAACCTGAAATTCAGGCAAATGATTTATATTGCTTTAATATGAAGGCATTATCAAGACAGAAGTTCTAATAAAAGTGACTGCATACTTGATATTTTTTAAAAATTTAAAGGTCTACTACCACTTGCAGTAAAGGACTGCAAGTGGTGCAAGTGGTTTCCAATATATTTTCCAATAAAAACGAAATATACACTAAGAGAAATATGGTATATATTGATTTTAAAAAATCGAAAAATAAATAACATATCAAGTGAGATATTGCGAAACGTTTAAAGAAATATGATAAAATCGATTATTTCGAAGAAAAGGTACACATAAAAAGTAGAGAGGACATTTAAATTTTATCTACTCGAAATATCGTAAAATTCCTAAAAATAGACAGATTTACCTCTCTTTTTCTAAGAAATTTTACGATATCTCACAAACGAAACAAAAATACGATATCTCACAAACGAAACAAACACTCGTAAGCGTGATTTCTATAACTCATTAAATTATTAAATAAAGTTACTAAACATAATAAAATAAATAAAGGATTAATTTTATTCCAGGCAAATTAAGAAAAAATTATTTGCCTGAAATAAACATGAATTGGTATGTTAAACTCCTACTCATTTTATAATTAAATTAATATTTTTAGTGTCCTATTTATTGTTAGGTCATTATTTAAACGTCTTTACAGTGGAAGTCTAACAATTAGAGCTATTGTAAGGTTTCTTTATATCAAAAGTGTATTTGCTTTCCTGGAGTATTTTTCTTAAGGACGATTTCACGTGTCGCCAGGGAAAAAACCTGGAAAATTCTCAAGCTACCATCCAGACAAATGAGGATGAAAATGAAAGAAATGCAATTTTAATTTAACATTATCAGACATTGGAATCAAGCATGTTAGACTTTCAAATTGATTTCAAAAGAAAAATCCGCAAATATTGCTTAAAAATATCTCCATCATATTTGTTAAAGTAATTCTTAAAATACAATAAAATAAAATTGTATTATTTGGAAATACAAGAATTAAGATTCTAATTGTAATTTCTAAATTTAATGAAATATCCAAGGATTCTGTACATAAAACAAATTTAAAATAATCAAGGATTGAATAAAAAAAATAAAAAAGAAAGACTTCTCGAGAAAAATGTAATTATAATACTGAAATTGATTTTCCAGATAACAAAATTTCACTCTTCACACATACACCAAAATCTACACTTCAAATTTAACTAGGATGCATAATAAGAATCCGAATAAATAAAATTCCTTTCTACTACCCAGAAAAGTCGAAATTGTATTTTATATATATAAATATCTAACAAAGGATTTTTTCCTTTTTTAATGCATTCGTTTATAATAAAGAAATAAGGTTAAATTAGGGTTTAGGTCAACTTCCTCGCCAACTCGTGAATTTGACGTGCATGCTCATTAATTACTCTTTTGTTTCAGCCTTTCAATTGGTCGCTAATTAAGTTCACTTTGAAATAGTGGTATAATATTCGCCATGGCATCGGCGTTTTTTTTAAACGCGCCTAGCAGGGGACCCAAAGCACATTTTCACCGAAATCAACTATTTATGTATTTTTAAGTGGTTTTAAAAGTTTCTAGGAAACTAAACAGCAAATGTGATTACGAAATTCTAACTTAAAAATTCACTAAGAGCGTTTGATAAAATTAAAACTAAATAATTTGGATGCTTTCTTTTTAAACAAGATTTTTCATAAGAATTGAAGTGATTGCTTCTATTATGAAATAAAAGCTATAGAAAATTGAAATCTATAATAATAAAAGCAAGTGTAATGTGTCTGTCCGTCTGACCGAGCTCTCCAGCCAAATCTATCGCACGCAGGGACCTGGAATTTTTTACACGGAAGCACAAGGGGGCTGGCCACCAGACCTCGAAGCCCGATTTTCGATTTTTGAATTAGAAAAATTTAAAAAAAAATTATTTATAAAACTTCTTCTCCAGATCGCTGCTCGCCAATAGCTGATTCCGGGGTTATAGATAGATAATAAAAGCAAGTGTAATGTGTCTGTCTGTCTGTCCATTTGAAATTTGTTCGTTACCAATGTCAAATTATGGTAAAACTATACTTTAAGGTGGCCCCTTGGCAAACATGGCGATTTTTGTTTGGCTATCGTTTTTATTGGCGATTTTTGTTGCACAGACAATGAATTCCCCTGTTGCTATCGGAATATGATTGGGGTTTGCCCGGCTTGGCGATCAATCGCGATTACAACTTTGCGAGAATCAAAGAGGCACCATAAAGTATATTCCGAATTTGAATGTTGTTAGCTTGGTTGTTTAAAAATGCCGCCATTTCCCCTATTTTTACATGATTGTTATTAACTGGAAAAAAAGAAATAAAAGTTTCATTCATTTAATGTCGCTGAATTCGGATAACTATTCCCTTTTTGACTAAAAATTTAGTCAAAGGCAACCTCTATGATTATAATGATTTCTTTTACTGAAATTCGGAAAGTTTTCATCATTCGCACTTACAATATGAAATAACTTTAATTTGAATCGAAGTTTATCTATAACGTAGTAAGTTTCATTGAATATAAATTTATGTTTTGATTGCTATCAATATTAAATCCGACATAAATTTTGAAACATGGAATATTATTGTATTAGTCTGCAATAATATAAACATGTAAGAAGTACAACAGCGGTAAGTTATGATAGGAACCATTTTCCTATTAACTGAGAAACTAGCGCCCTCTATTCCAAACTTTACAGAAATTTCTAGACGTTTCCAGAAGTAAAAATTGTTACAGTTATTTAAAACTGTAAAGGCTGGTTTGAACATCCACGTGAGAAGGTGCTACGTGGATATGATACGCGAGTGAAGTGAGACAATTTGCAGAATTTCACATTCTAATTTTGATTTGATAAGCTGCGTTACTGTATAGTTTACTTAAAGCAAAAAATTCATCACATATTTTCATTTGAATATTTAATTCCCGTGGGAGAAGAAATGGATCCTAAAAAGCCTGAAGAGAAACCTGGTGAGAAAAAACCCGGACAGCCTGATGATAAAGGAGGAAAACCAGGAGAAAAGAAACCTGGGGAAGAAAAAACTCCACCTACAAAGTAGAGGATCAGCTTTTATGGAAGAATAAAAAAAAAAAAATGAAGCCAAAATTATGAGTGAGTGATAAAATGTTATTATATATATTTTAGAGAATAACTTATAATAATCAAGATGAAATCTTAATTTTGCATTTTAAAATTTGGACTTTACTTACCCTTATAATTTTTTCCGCCTTTAATAATTTCGGTTAATTCCCAGTGAACGGTACGCTCCTTATACGGTACGCATATATACAACGGTAATCATATATACAATTATAATTAATTGTATATAATAATGTATAAAATTATATTATTTGTATAAAATAATATAATTTTATATTATATAATGATATTAATTGTATATTCTATAATTATATTAATTGTATAAAAATAGCGTACCGTACACTGGGATACAGCCAATAATTTCTTTTTATCCCTTTTAAGTTATAAGTATGATGCTTTTTGTTTTTCGTGTTTGGAATTTTATATTGTTAAACTGGCTGATTGTGTATGTGTGTATTATAAAATTAATTCCATATTCTTTTGTTGGTTAAATTGCACTTTAGTTCCCCTACTTCACCAACTCGCGAATTTGATGCGCTTTTTCACTCATGCTCATTAATTATCCTTTTGTTTTAGTCTTTTCATTGGTCGCTAATTAAGTTTCACTTTGAAATAGCCGTAGAATTTTCGCCATGGCATCGGCGGTTTTGAAAAGGCGCCAAGTAGGGGACCTAAAGCGCATTTTCACCTATTAAGGACTTTTTCTACAACGGATCTAGATATTCATTTGCATTATGTCGAAAAATTGTCATCAGTGTTTTGAATCTTAGGTTAAAATGTGCTTTAGGTCCTTGGCATGAATAATTTTAGTTGGTTATAAATTTTGTCATTCTTGGTAATCCTACTTTGATACACTAGATACGATAAACGTAACGATTTCTAGAATTCTTATTTTGCCATTTCGTTCTGCCTGGACGCTTTTTTTTCCCGTTTGTCACCAAAGGTATGGGACCTTTGGTGACAAATTGAATCCTGTCTCCTAGGATTGTACCATTAATTTAATTCATTTAATGTTAATTGAAAATTTTATTTTGTAAAAATATTTTTTTTTATTTAAAATGTTTGGAAAAAACAGAAAGTTAATGATGGAAAAAGCAGAAATTTTGTGATTTTTTGTTACGCATAGTAATGCCATTTGGCGACTTTATAACTTGCACCGGTGAAATGAAGAAGTACCCATTTTCATACTATATTATTGACTCAATACATTCTTCAGGAAATTCTAATTATTATTCATTTTAGCACAAACGATCTATAATAATAAAAGCACGTGTAATGTGTCTGTCTGCCTGTCTGTCCATTTGTCTGACCGAGCTCTCCAGCCAAATCTGTCGCACGCAGGGACCTGGAATTTTTTACACGGAAGCACAAAGGGGCTGGCCACCAGACTTCGAAGCCCGATTTTCGATTTTTGAATTAGAAAAATTTTAAAAAAATTATTTATAAAACTTCTTCTCGAGATCGCTGCTTGCCGATAGCTGATTCCGGGGTTGTACCAGCTCCTTTTGAGAAACAATTCTGGCGACCATCTTTTGGAAAATTTTCCGTTTAAAATATTTAGGATATATTGTTCCTTTTTATTGACGGGGAATGTTGTGTGGGGGGGGGGAAGAGAGAGAGAGACAGTCTACGTGTCGTGTCCTACACTACTATTCCTGCGCTATTCACTTATCTGCATTTTCTAAATGCACGGGCAACGCCGGCGGGTACAGCTAGTGTTTAATAATACTTCATTACACAAAATTTGTTTATTACGGCATAAAATCATCTTCGATTATAAATATAGGTATTAAATTACATTTTAATTAGCAGTGAAAAACTACTACAATTCTCATTTCAGTATGTCAATGGATGTCACATGATAATTTATCATGTAAAATCAATTCTATGAAACACTATTTGCATCAGAATAAGATGTTTTGTAAATTTTTATATATGAGGATTTTTAGCAAATAACTAGTAATTTAAGATGGATTCAGAATGTTTTTATGAAATAAAATTTATATTTCATATTTCATACAAAAATTAAAACCCCGAGTGGAAATCGAATCTGCAAACTGTTTAATTGTTTTTTAAATAAATGATACAATTCATATGCGTTTGACAAAGATAAATGTTTAAGTTTGTATGGCAATCATATATATACCAAGAATCATGGAATGATCATTTCATGTATAAATTCCTTGATTTTATATATAATTATTTTCACAAAAATTATCGAAAGAATGAATTATATCCTGAATAATATCGGTTTATGATGTCTTTGTAAAGTTATGAAATTTTACAAACATCTATAAAATACTTCTTTCCTAGTTAAAAAAATGTTGAGAAAATATATGCAAATAATGAAACTCGTTATAACATGAAATGTAAAAATTTAAGTTCTTACTACTTTTAGACATTCGTTGACACAAAACATACCTGAAATAAAGTATTTTTTCTACTGATGAAGCAGAAGCATGATCAAAAAGCGAGAATAATTAATAAGATTATGTATCTCAAATGATCAGCTTTATCCTAAAAAATGTATAGATCAGCAAATTCAGAGTGTTCATGTTAAATGATTTATCTATGTTTTTATTATCTGATTTTTTATATTGCAACAGATATTGTGATTCTTAGAGTGTATAAGTGCAACAATCAGGACTATTTCATTGCAATAATCTTTTTTTGTTTAATTATTCATGAAATAGAAAATCATTTAAAGTTTTTAAATTTTATTGAATTTATCACCAAATAATAGATATTTTTTTAAATGTAAACCTCAGATTAACAAATACATTTGTGTACATTGAAAATGTGATTATATTATATTTAATGTCTGAAGCAAATTAGTTCAATTTGGCTGTTTTGGTTAACATTAAATAACTGTAATTTCTTGTTAAATTTTAAGTTGTACCGAGAAAAGATGTTTAAGACGTTATATTCTAAATAAAGAACAATATTATTAACAATCTCATTTTAATTTTTTACTTAAATATTTCCCTAATCAGTGATAAAAAAATAAATTGTCCTTAGAATTTATAAACATCAGAAATAGTCATCATATTACTTTAGCAAGTTATAATCTTAAGTATTAGTTGGATTCATACAATATTAAAGCTAAATTTGAATTTTGCATATGAATCAAAATATAATACTTCATAACCATGAAAGACAAAAACTACATCAGTATATAAGTGTAACAATATTTGTACAAATATTGAGTTACAATTTTATAGTAATTTGGTGTAAAAATTAACGTTAGCATATTAATTTAATAGCTTAAAATTTTGTAATAAGATCTCAAAATTGTTAAAATAACTAGGATTTTATTAATTTATTAGGATTTTTTTTTAAATTTCTACAATTTGAATAATAGAAAACTTTTTGTTTTAATATCTTTTTTGGAATTTCATTTCCTAATACATACATATATATATATTGTATTTTATGTATACATGTTTTAATACTTGGTTTTAAAGTTACTTTTTACAGCGGATGATGAAGAAATATTTAATATAAAGCTAAAATATAATTATATAAATAAATATATAATATATTCTATATATATAATAAAATATTATTATTACAGCATTGAAAAACTTTTAAAAAAACTTACCTTTTCTATATATTTACTGGACTACTTGAAGTGATGTACAGTTTCATCTAAGTTAGTTTTAAATAACAAGGCAAAAACTTCAAAACGCTATTTTTT
This sequence comes from Latrodectus geometricus, assembly GCA_026290005.1. Taxonomy (NCBI): domain Eukaryota; kingdom Metazoa; phylum Arthropoda; class Arachnida; order Araneae; family Theridiidae; genus Latrodectus; species Latrodectus geometricus. Next base: position 5,828 of record JAPDSC010010075.1, on the reverse strand, counting down.
TTTTTTTTTTGCGTTAAAAGAAAACTTTATATCTTAATCGGTTTCCTTGAGTGTGACAGAAGTTAATGCAGTATTTCTGATTTTTTTTAAATATTTATTAAGTGAAAATAATAATGAGATATAATACTAAAATGAATGTAATTAATAAGTACTATGTTATTTTTAATTGTATTAAATTTTCTGAAACAATTAAAATAGCTAAATTATTACGACGTATTTCCTTTAAAAAAAATGAAAAAAAAAAAAAAAAAAAGAAAAAGAAAAGCACAAATGTTGCTTCATGGATTTTCTTATCATTGAGCACTATGTTGCTTCATGCTTTTTCTTGTCATTTTTCTTCATTTCTCTAAAAATAAAATTAGAAATCTTGCCGATATAAAAAATCCCTCAAACTTTTGATTAAAACGAAGCAATGTAGAGTTACAATTAACGTGTTTTACTCTTGGCCTAGCAATATTATTATGTATTGTAAGATTCAGGAAATAGAAAGTGCATCTTATTTGTGAGTTGTTATTATAATACGGTTATATAATGATAATAACTCGTAAATACGATTATGTTATGATAATAACTCAAATAAATACATAAGAAGAATATACAAATATTAAAAGATTTCACATTTTGCTAGGAAGTTACGATTAATTTTTCAACTTTTAACTCAGTAAATTAAAAATAACAAGAAATATTTTTAAAAAATCAAATCTAACCAGAATCAAAAATCAAACCAATCTAATCAAAATGATTATAAATGGTATTACAATCGAGTTAATTTATTGGAATTGCTTTAACAATTGTATATTGATCTATGAACAAAGCAACGGTTGCAATTGCCAATGCAGAAAACTCTACTGTGTTGTTGGTAGTATTTCCAACAATTAAAGTATTAACTTTCATAGGCAAAATCAGTAATACTGAAAGACCAAATCAAAATGAAATATGAAAATAGATTTCATTTATACAATTTGATTTCCTGCTACAAAACGGCACAATTCCTTTTATTTTTATATACAGTTTATGTCTACTTTCCTTTAATTACTACCCACTATCGTAAAATGTTGGTTAAACCGTAATTTCTGTGTTTACATCAAGTAAAAAAACTCTAAATCTTTATCCAGTAGATATCAAATTAAATGAACTGTTTCTTACGACACATTGTTAAGAAGAAATTCGTAATGAGTTTTGTAGGAAATATTTTAGTCAAATGTTAATTTAGAAGAACCAAAACACACATCCGAAAGAATATAAAATATTTGAAAATAATTTAAATATTCACTAAAAATAATCTGCCAATAAATACACATATCTTTCCAGTCTAAGTCTGAAAAAGGTCAATGAAACTGCTTTAAGGCATATTATACATAAAAACTTTTTTTTTAATATACTTAAAATTTCACAATGTGATTATTTTTGGTTGGTATGATAATATTTACAGTAATATAATTGAAGTAATATTGATCATAAATTACTATTTAAATTTATATTTTACAGTAATTGGTAAAGTAATTTAATTTTACACTAATCACATCAAAATAATACCCGAAATGAGCATTTAGAAAAATAACTTTCTTCCACTGTGATCAATTTCATGCAGAATAACATTTAAATGATTAAATATGAATTTAATTCCAGTTATTCTCAATTAATTTGATAAAATATGCATGTTATGATTGTTTATCAGATTGTTCTTAAAATCCAAAAAGAAAGACAAATTAATGTAGAGCATTATGATTTTATTTTATTCCTTAAAAAGCTTATTTTATGAACTAATATAAAAATACAGATTATGAAACAAATTTAGAATTCTAATTACAGATTACAGTTTGATAGAAATAATCTAGTAAACGTTTGAATGTCCCAAAAACTCTAATCGCGTAATTTAAACTTGCGCCATTTACTTCGGTTGGGATAATATAATAGAAATAATTTATATTTCAAGAATGGAATACATTCTATACTTTAAACCAGTCAAAAGAAAAACTAAATATGGTATGAGGGGATATTATAATATAAAAGATATAATTGTTAAAACTCACCAAAACTCAGAACCAAAGTCCCACTTCAGTGAAAAGGGCTAGAACGACAAATGGAATAAAATTACCAAGACCACTTTCCACTTCTTCTTCCACTTTCCACCACTTCCACTTCAAAAAGAGAAAATAAAATGGAATAACACTGAGTACTACGTAACAACTGTTTTGACGTCATCATGCCAGTCAACCAATAAGGGATGAACAAATGACTTCAAAGAAAGTGCTACTACGTGAATATGAAATGATGGAATAATTTTCTCTTTTTCCGTAAATAAAGATTCAGTTTCTTAAGATTTTGAAAAGTTTTAATATTTCTAAAATAAATATTTGTTAGTCTTTTTTAATGGAACCCAACATTTGTTTGAATATATAAAAGTGTGAAGGGGATGTAATTTAACAAGCACAAAAAATAATTATGAATTATTATTTTTCATCTAGATTCTTAATTCCTTCAATTTATACTAAACAACTATGCAATTACTTTTTTGTCAATAACTTTAAATTAAGTTGTTTAACCACTGAAATTATCAAATTCAAATAAAAGTTTTTATTTCATAAATCGTCAACATAAATCCTTATTTTCAAATATTTTGAGAAAAATTCTGTAAAATTGACAACTAATATCAAGTATCTTCATAAAATGAAAGAAATATCATTACTTCCAAAGTTAGTTTTTATAAGGTAAAAAAATATATTTATGAATAAAATTTAAGTCCATTGTATACAAATATTTATGATTTTGTAATTAAATTTTTAAATTTATATGTCAGTTTTAAAAAAAATTTAAATGCTAGCTTAGTTTTTTTTTTTTTTTTTTTTTTTTTTTTTTTTTTTTTTTTTTTTTTTTACATACAACCCATTTTTTCTAAACTCGCTTTATGTTTTTTTATTTTTTTTTGAAGATCATTTTACTTATGTGACAAGAATGAAAACGTAATAAAAATATTAAATAGTGTGATTATCATTATTGGTCCGTAAGGCTCAGGTGATCATACTTATAATACAATATTTCTGGGTTCCGCAAGTATATATATATATAAACAATGATTTTTTTGTAAAAATTTATAACATCATTTAAGAAATATGTTGTATTATGGTTAAATTTTACTTTTGAATCACATACGTTTATTTTGAGAATGATTTTTAATATGTTGTTAAGATTCTTTTAATATTATTTCTTCGAGATTTGGTTTTATTTTGGATTTAATTTTCAAAAGTTAAGCAAATAGGAATATTTTAGGCGGAAAAGGCTTGTGTTTTTTTTTTTTTTTTTTATTAGCTCCTGAATATCATTCGAGATACCAGTTCTGGAATTACAAAAATTAATTTTAGCAGTAAAAACTAGGATATAGTAGCTGCTAGAGAATTCCTTACCAAAATAAGTAATAATAGAATAGATAATTCAAAAGAAACGGAAAAATCTCGATTCAGATGAAATGGTAGCTGCAGGAAAATTACATTTCGAAGGTAAGAACTCAACCTGTTGAAAAGGGGAAATTGAAACTCAAAACGCTAAACTTTTAACTAAATGATTTGAATATTGACAGTAACCGTTAAAATTATGAATATTTCAGAAATGGGATTAATTGTTTTCTTTTAGAGAAAAAGCAATTCTTAACGAAAACTTTCCGAGAAAACAAAATTGTAACTTTATTTAATCACATGTTAGAGAATAATTTATCAAATATAGTAATTATTTGCATTAATGTGTTGTGAATATAATTTTATATATACTTCTAGTTAATAAAAACACTTATTTATAAAACATATAAACTTCTTTTCTAGTTTAAAAATGTGTTTTTAAAGCAATTACAAAATGAATAACATTTTTTCAAATAATTCTAAATTACCGTTTGTTCTAGTTTTAAATTTTTAACAATACTTTTTGTCTAAAATCTATAGCCTAACCTGATTCTCTAAAAAAATCTATACTTTAGAATATTTTAAACTAAGTGTCTTATGCTGCTATGTTATTATTAAATATATATTCTGTATGTTATAAATTTAAATGAATTCTATATTTTTTTTAGAATATATTTTCAGGAGGGAGGTTCTAAAATGGTTTTTTACCCTCACGGCATATGATCATTACGCTATTGTGTTTTTCATACGATATGACAACTAAAATTAGGTAAATTCATTCCTTAATTGAATATTTTTTTTCATTATAAAATTTTAACTAAAAAGAAGCATTTTTTTAATTCTTGAAAATCCATATAGATTCTATAAGTATTATATTCTTTAACGCTAATATTTTAAGGTGTTTAAGATAAATATCTTTAAAAAAATAATTAAAATTGTGTAAAAAAAATATTCCGGAAAAAAGGTATTCTAAACCTTGGAAAATGTTTTTACAATATATATTGGAATTCAAACTCTAAAAAAAAAAGTATTTACCGTAAAATTAAAAACTTTTATTACATTTTGTTGTGCTTATTTTATAAAACAAATTTGGTTTTGAATATCAAAAATCTCTTGAGAAATTATTAGCTGACATGAAAAAAATAAGAATGAGAAATTACAGGAAGTCAAAATGATAACGATTTCAATTCAAAGTTAAAATTCTTAGTGCGAAACTCTAGTTTTTCAGTTATTCGCTAATGTTCAAAAATACAAAAATAATTGCAAAGAAAAGAACAAAAGTGTGTTCTTTTCATTAACATATTTTTATAAATGATTTTTTTTTTCATCTTATGACATGTGACACTATTGTATGAAATCCAAAAAGCCGAAATTTATCAAAGATGAGGTTAATATCTTCGAATACATTTTCATTGCCTTTTCATTTTTCATTTGAGAATTTCAAATGGATTCACTTATACTGCCATAGCATGCTTTTAGTTTCAGTAAGAAGTATTTATCAGAAATATAGTTTTACAAAACGGCATTATACTAAATTTAAACTAATAAATTGTATAATTTACCGGCCTATTTTTTTAAAGATAAACTGCTGCTCTGTATGTGTTTGTTGAAAGTTAAGTTAACTGAGACTTTCAGTTTAAAGTAAATTACGAATCAGTATAAGCATCCACTCTCGTGGTTGGAATCGAATTCACGAACTGTTGAACTGGGGGTAAGAGTGCGCTAACCATTTAGCTGCCAGTTGCCCTGGGCTTGTCATGGTGTATTTAGCTGTCAAAAAGAATCATCAAGGACTGGGAAATACACGTATATTGTAGGCATTGCATTTGTAACCATGAATTTCTAAACATTTTAGCCAGCTAAAAGTTGAAAATAATCCCTGGATCAAAACACTTTGACACTATACAGTGGACACTTAAACTAATGAAAGCTGTAATTTTGGATTCATTATCTTACGCGTTAAAACGCAGAAATTTTTCAAATACAGTGGGCTGTATCCACGTATCGAGAGAGAGGTAAACTTCCAAGCATCCTCCCCCGACAGACATGTTTGTAGAAGCAATACATCCATCTCCCGTTGTTCAACAGGGACTGGTATCGAACCCAGGAACTAATGATTAGTTCTTTCTGAAGGCTTGGTTCCTTTGTTATTCCTATAATGGTAGCAGTGATTATGGATAATCTGTACTGGCAGCATTAGCTTGAGTATTTTCTTATTTTTCATAATAAATTTATCTTCTTTATATAATAAGATTTCAAAAATCCCCACTTTTCTTCGGATAACATTTAATATATAAAATCTCCCCCCCCCCCTCCACTCTCCAGACCATTTTAGAAAACTGAGTGCAAATAGAAAATAATCTGTTTAAGAATTACATGCAAAAAGATATTTTTCTTCAGAAATACTCAGAAAAAATCACTTTAAAATATTGTAAA
>JAPDSC010010071.1:1439-19680 GCA_026290005.1 Latrodectus geometricus | reverse complement strand
AATGAGATGTCGATCCACGTTTCATGCATCATAGGACATTATAACTCAACGCATGTTATCGTGTGGTGTGAGGAAATAAATGCGTGCCAGATCGGGTTTCGACCTCGTCACTAGAATGCTGTCCAAAATGACGTGGAGATATGTGTTGCTTAGCAGTCATGGTCAGAAGAAATAGACTAGAAGCATATTTCTATAACATATACGCCCCTCTCACTATTTGAAGCATCAGGTGTCATCTATTAGAAGTACAAAAAATTATCATATTTTATCTGATCTTCAGCATGAAATACAGAATCCTCTGACAACATTATCAAAAATGAAAAATCTCTTCTTCAGCATTGCCTTCCAAGACGAACTTTCATAAAAAACAGACTGTTTACTAGAATCATAAAGAAAATATGGAGCACCCATTCTTACAGATATCCAGGCACAAATGCAACTCGTTTCTTCCGATATCGAACCCTTAACCTCCGAGATCCTATCATTGGAACATAATGATCTGTCAGTTTTACCGTAGGTAAATTTATAATTACAGATTATGAATATTGTCTTTCAATATTTTTGGAAACACTTTGATTTGTCTGATTAGATAGCATTTCCAGTTCTCTCTTCCTTAAGTGGGGTCAAGTATCGAACCGACTACCTTCGGGACACGAGAAGAACTCCACTTTCTAGTAGTATACTGCAACTCACTCAATGAAAAGGCAAATAAATGCAAAATTGAAAATAAATCTCACACATGTACACAATAAAATAGAAAATAAATACATTCAGGGGGTTGTAGCCAATTTTTCTCTATGTTGCTGAAATCAAATTAGGGTATTAATTTCTTGATTGCATTCGAATTTCTTCTTTAAAAAATGCTGCAGTTTTTTATATGGCTATTATTCATCAAATTATTTAATTTTACTTCATAAAAACACGCTGTTAACTTGAAGAAAATGACATTTCTAAGCATTCATTTTTTATTTCATAATTTGATTTTTGGATAGATTGGTCGAGTGCTAGAGCCAGCTAGAGTTACATAAAAGATGAATTTTTGACCACAACACACACACACACACACACACACACACACATATATATATATATATATATATATATATATATATATATATATATATACATTCCCGAGAAAGTAAGTCGCTGATATTTCTGACAAACATGTGCCTCCCTTTTGCTGCCCTGACCTGAACGCATTCTTTCTCAACAGCATGCGGAGAGAATTTTCTTGACCTTTCGCTCGCTTCGAGGAGTCGTTCACCCCTGTAGATGATGCCGCTGAATAAAAGCCCCTCTTACCATTAACTCCACTGCACCAGACGGCCCCGCAGCCGTTGCCATAACAACCGACAAATCGGCCGTTTCTCGCTTCTACATCACCTTCTTTTCGGTGAGATTCCAGTCGAATTCCATGGATGTGAAAAGTGCATCTTCAACATCACAAATTAAAATAATCGTGTATTAAGTTTTCAATACGCTTTCCTTTGATATTTATTGATTGATAATATTTAATTTTCAATAAAATTTGTTAAATATTAAGTGTTATAATGTAAAGAAAAAAATTAGTTTATATGATAAAAGTAAATTTTTTAAAGTTTTTATAATAAATTAAAAATGAAATAACTTGAATTACATAAAATAGAGAAGATTTTTCTAAAGGAAAAGAATTGAAGATAATAAAAAAATGAACTGAAAATTAGAAACTGGAGAATTGTGCAAAGAAAGAAAAAAAAAATTGAGAAATGGATTGCCATTTTTCACATCAGGGGACAAGGGGAAGGCATGACGTTTCAAATTTATTTGCATAAAGATTCTAAAAAATAATATATATATATATATATATATTCATTCCCCAACAATTATTATTAAAGAGGTGTAATTGTAACCATGTATCAATAGGTAATTTTTTAAATAGTTTTGTTCAAATTCCATTTACATGACATGTAACTCTAATTTTTGTTAATGTTTGCCTAAATTTTATCCTTTCTAATGACTATAAAATTCAGTAACACTTAAAAAGTTATTTTAATTAATGGCGAAAACTTTTGCCTAGCGCGTTGCATTTTTTTATAACTATAGTCACAAATTTGAATAAATAAAAGAAGCTTTGTAAATAATGAAGTTATACTGGACTTAGTTTGGCAGAGAAGTTCGTTTTTCTCGATTTTTAATGTTTGCTGTAAATTGCAAATTATATATTTTGAATAATTACTATTTATTCTGCTGGATAAAGAACAGGTTCTCTTGAGGGCTATGGTGGCCTGGTTGGTTGGTGCGTCGTTCTCAATATCGGAAGGTAGTGAGTTCGAATCCCGGTTTAATCGAAGATCCATTATGTACACAGTCGATGGAGATTGTCGTGATACTCGTGAGCTGGCCTGGCTGAGTCACGTTAAATATATTGTGGTCGCAATGTCCTCCAAGTGAAATGATACCAATGGGAGTGGCAGATCAAGTATTCGGAAGTCTTCTTTTAATATTTTGCTACTTCTTAGGCTTCCATCTCAGCTTATGTTTTGTGAAGGCAATCCCCATACAGTGAATGATCTGATTATATCATTCACCAAGCAGATATAAGAATTAACTAGCAGCACCTTTGAAATCATTTCTCTAAAAAAAGCTAACTGTATTTAGGTTTGCTACCTAAGTTATCATTTTAAATCTTTAGTATAAGTTCATGCCTTACCTTTTTTCTTATGCTACATAATCAATGTTTTAATTATTAACAAAATAATTCGATAAAAGTGTGTTGATTTGATGTTAAAAAAAATTGAATCGTCAGTATAGGGGTGTTTTTAGGATAGCCTGTAGAAAAAAGAAAACCGCAAAGTGCAAATAACTTTTCTCCCAATTCCATCGCAAAACGTGACGGATGCCGACGTTTTCCGCGAAATGCTTCCACATCCTGTGCTATTCTAGTAAAATATCTCAATTTGTCAGGAACAGAAAACGATTCCGGAAATGTTTGGATTTCCGGAATAAATTCACGCCGTCTCATTCGGCGGAAGTCGTTAGGAGTGCACATGAAATATATTCAAGATGTGGACATGATGCCACACCGAAAAGGTGTTTGAACCGAAAAAAAAATCCCCCTGATGAATTGCACTCCTGCTGCAAGATCAGCTACAGCAAAAGTCTGAGTTTCAGGGAGGGGGAATTCCTCAAAGGTGGATGGAACCGTAAACTGCAAGAAATAATATATGGTAACATGTCACGAATTTGGAATCCTTGGTTTACTTTCATTATTTTTACGGTGACATTTTCATTTTAGAGTTTTGTGATAGAGTTATAAAATCTCTAAAAATAATAATTATTCCAATGAATTGTTGTCAAAAGAATTTTGACAAATATTTATAATACAAACTAAGCAAAAAATTGCAATTTACAAACATTTAGAAACAAATTGATAACTTACTTCTATACAGATATAAAAATATGATACATTAATGAAGAGAAATCTGAAATAATATTTAAATTCATCTATTTTATTCAGGAGGAAAAGATGTAAATGGAAAAAAGTCAAGGATTTTAGTATTTTACTTTCAATTTGCTAAACATACAAAATAAAAAAATTAAAAAGCTGAAATATTTAAATTCATCTTTTTTAATGAGGAGAAAAATATGCAAATGGAAAAAAATTCAAGGATTTTAGTATTTACATTCAATTTGCTAAATGTACTAAGTAAAAAAAAATTAAAATTGAACCGAAAAAATACGACACACATACTGATTACAAAAATGGACAAAAGTAATTTTATTAAACACTGCCCTTTTACACACAAATTTTATTTTCCCATTTCTTAATTTCCAGTTTTGAGAAGCAATTTAAAAATAAAAAGATGTCAATCTGAAGAGCAAACAGAAGCATCCATTCAAGTTTTTTGCGATTCTATCAGTCTCATATAATTTGGAAATCTCCCAGGTTCTCCCACAGAAAAAAGAAATAATTGTTAAATTCCTTAGAAAATTCAACAAGAAATGATGTTCAATTCATTCTTTCTCTGAAGATAAAAATACAAAAACGAATGGGGGGGGGGGTAAAAAAATCGTTTTCACTTTCCAGTTGATAGTTTTATTGATTTCTATCAATTTAATTATTGATTTTGGAAACATGCCCAAGTCGCAAATTAAGGGGGAGGGGGTAATATTGATTCCAAGGCAACATCTGAATGAAGATTCCAAAGAATTCTTCATTCAAATGTTAAAAAAAAAGAAAAGAAAAGAACCTGGTATCAGGAATGCTCTTGAAAAGAACCGAAAAGAAGTGCATTGTGAAAAATACAAAACATTTCGGAAATAAATAGCAAAAGAAGATACTTAAAACGATAACATTCGAAAATTAAAATGGTAGTGTTAGAAAAAGAAAAATTTCTATGGATTAATTCGATATGCATTTAATCTATGGAACCAAAATAAAAAAACTATATATATAAATATAATTTTTTTTTATTCCTTCGGTATGAAAATCGCTTGCATTTAACTCGTATCAAACTATCAGTTATTCCAGAATTCAGACTACTGAAATTCGACGGAGATGCTATGAAACTAAATGCCCCCATGAATATCGGTTTTCGAATAAAATTGTTTGCTTAAATCTAAAGCGATTCTTAAATATATCATTTGAAATCTTTGTTTAAATTTCCAAGCGATATACAATCGTTTTCTAAAATGAAGATTCCACATATAATTAATTGCTTGGGATCTTTGTTTATAGTTGGGATCTTTGTTTATAGACGGAGATGAATGAAAAAGTTTGTCCAAAACAGATTCTTCAATATTAGTTTTGCTTCAATTTGAATGAAATAAGTTGAACTGCTCGACGAATGTTTATTTTGGATTAAGTATTTTTATTGAAAACACAATGATTCTAATTAATCTGAAAATTAATCCGAAGAACCTGTAAACTTGACGTTAATGAAACGATACTAATTTAACGTAACAATCAGTAAACTGCCTAAAATTTCGTTTGCAAGTAAAACTTTTTATAAACAAAATGAACGGACACTTTTCCCTCGCTCATGATTTTAATAGATTCGATAAGGGAAATCGTACTGAAAACCACATTGTATATTTTTAGGATCTAATATTTCTCACTTAATGTGGAAGTATGAAGATGTAGTGCTAGCTCAGATGAGGACCTCGTCATTTGCTTGTAATGCTAAATAATGAAGTAGTTGGTTTAATAATAGCATCGATTGGTCAAAATAGTGAGCAAACTCAATGTAATACAGAAAAAATAATTTTACTTTAAAACTGCAATGAGTTATAAAATCGTTATTCTTAAACAATGTAAGACTCTGTTTTTAATTATGCATTTTATCACTCTCCTGCTTGTGGAGATTTTTACAAATGAAATGAAAACATTACTGAATTAATTATTTTGATTACTGGTTTTCATAGGGGATGATCAGAAGTTCGATCCTTGACGGTGTTGAGAAACGAGAGATCGATTTTGAGTTATGGCTTTCATCTTCGACATCAGTCGCCGATGATGTGGGAGGTTTTCGAGTATATTATTTCACAAGTGTGAATGCGGCTGACTATGCAGTTAAATTATCGGGTAAGTAATAATAACTTGATAGATCCTGGAACACTCCCAAGCACCCACCCAAAAAATATGCAAGTAGAAGTGCTACATTCCTTTCCAATCATTCGACAATGGCAGGAATCAAATTCGAGACTTTCCAGACCGAAGTCTCCTGGCACAATGAGCTCTCAACTCAATTTCATGCCATAAATATAATAACTTTTGGAACTACTTTATATTAAAGTAGTTCCAAAAGTTATTACATTTATGATTTAAATTTCCGATTTGGGGGTATATTACCCCCAAATCGGAAATTTGGCGACTTTTTTCCTGCAAGATAGATTCTTACTAAATACAAATAATTAATAACAAAAAAATTCTAAAAAAATTCAAAAAATGGTACAAAATACAAGAAAATACTAAATTTGACAACAGCAAAAACCTAAAAGCTGAAAAAACCTAAATTGGCAACACCAAAATAATAAACAGCAACCCTAAAAAGTCCGTAGAGAGTGCCAGATTTGGCGCTTAATTTTTGGGGGTATATCAAAGTTGTTCCTAACTTTTGTCTAGGAATAAGAATTATTTCTAAATGAGTGCCACAATATAATTTATAATGTAAAATTGGAACATGCCTCAAAAGTTTGTAAGAACATCAAAACAAACACTTGACATAATTATTTACATACTTAAATTTCAATGACTACATTCTTTCCAAAAGGGTTGCGCCATTTGTTGTTATGGATCGTGATAAAAATAACTCACATAATATTTTTAAATTTCGCCCTTCGTGTAAGGAGTTTTATGCGTTGACCATCGGAACTCTAATTATCGTTTTCAGTCTCACTAAAATGGCCATAACAGAAATAACAACCGATAAGAGATTCTGAATGAGGGCAGTCGGACACGTCCTTCGCTCCCAACGACCTTTGTAGGAAGCCACTGTTTGACGTCAAAGTGTCACTCTAAAAACTCTCCTTTTCACTCGTCGACAACGGGGCGGCCGAATTAGGAGAGGATGCCATGTAAGGGAGGGTCGTTTGTTCGAAAGTTAGGTACTCATAAATGGAAGCGACATTCTCTCTCTTTACGAGAATGGAACTAACACGCAAGTGTTAAAATGTTAATTAAAATTTTGGTTATAATTTATCAAAACTATTTGGGTATGTATGAGAGTAGTATCTTTTATTATTTTGAACTCAGAATATAAACTAACAATTGGCATACCAGTCTTAATTTATGAGTTTCCAGCATTCGCCTATTGAAGGCAATGCTGTTCAAAAATAGATTTAAAAAAATGTAGCTTACAGAACGGATTGCTTAAAAAGATTATTAAGTATTCTGTAATTAAAGTATCAGAGCCAAATGGAAGGCTGAATATTCCCACTCTGGTCTTGGGTTCAACGGTTCGAATTCCATCCCGTACGAGTATGTTTGCAACCGTTTGGAATCCTCTTTGAAACATCATTCTAATGAGAACTCGCTTGCAAAATATGATCGTATGTAGAGTTATAAAACAAGCGAAAAATCTTCGTACGCAGTTTCTCTCGGAGCTGTTCACAGTAACAGATGTATCTGATTTGCTATATGGAATTCACTTTTCTCTCACTCCATAGGCATGTATATTATTTTAACTCTAAGTATTAATTCAATTTAACAAGTATACAAAACCCAATTCATGCACCACACAGTAAATAAATAGTCAAACATTTAACATGTGTTTTTTAAAGTCCATCTTGTTTTGCTTTTACATGTAGACTTCTCATAGGACGGGTGTCGTATTTGTACAAACATAGCGGTGCAGGCCAGTTTCAGACAGTACCTTAAGGTTAACAGGTTTCTAATACTCGCCCATCACCAAGCGCCTCGTCATTTTTAATCACAGAGGTCGAGGCCACATATGACTTGGCACACTCAGCTTCACATCCACCCCACACCAGCTTTGGATGACACAGAAGAACATGGACACGTCCCCTGCCTATGGAGCTCCTGCAACCCAGTGAGGGAGAACTATTGGTCGCTCTCTCAACCACTGCCCGTGTCAAATGATGCTTCACAATGTCTGCATCTATAAGACGCAAGGAAAGAAATTTGGAGACACATAATAATGTAGACATTCATACAGAAGTCAGAAAGATAACATCCATCTCATATTGCTCAACAAAGACTGGAATCGAACCCGAAATATCCGATCAAAGCACGCGATCCTTCCATTAAGCCTCGATGCACTACAGGCTCAGACATCATGATTATTAAAGTTCATAAGAAGAAAGAGATGCCATCCGGTCACGTGACAATCCGTTGCTATTGAAATTACCTAAAGTGATGGAGCCCGGGAAGCATGTTCGATCACTGCTTATTTAAACGTTACCTTTTTCAGATAGCAATTATAAGATTAATCGAAAATAGAATCGTTTTTGGGCACACATCGGCCCGTTGTAGAACTAGGCTTTTGTGAGTGGAAGTTCCTTGGTTCGATGCCAATGACTGTCAAGCAATGGGAAATGAATGTTGTGTTTCTTCTTTCTGTTTCCCCGTTCAATGGAGTGAGTGCTTGAAAGTTTTCTAAATTTCTTTCTAAAGGGAAAAAAGTAACAGTTTTCAATTATAAATATCTTTTACTATTACTTTGTTCACTATGCAAATGAATATGGTAAAATATTTTCCAATAATTTGCGAACCTATAGAAATGACATTTCTGTAGAGCTTTGAAGTTAAATATATGATTAATTTAACGGTATTTTAAAAAAAACATTTAACAGTTATTGTTCTATTTTTAATTTAGATCTATACATTATTTAAAATTAAAAATGACGACTAAAATAACAGTATTCAAGTACATTTCCTTTTTAATAATGTGTGCGTTTGTGGAGAAACTCCCACATTTTACTTATATTTATGAATTATTACCCATTTTAACTTTATAGTGTGTATACATAGATTTGCTATCTCTTAACGTTTACATTTAAATTGAAGAAATTGATATTTGTGTTACATAAGGATTTTATGCAATAAAAATTACAAATTTCTCATCAAAATTCGATGTCTAATAATGTAAAGCATTAATTTGGAGTTTAAATAATTAATTATTAAACAATTAATTAATGCTTTCAAATAATTTGGAAACTTTCTATCATTGTATTGAATAATTATGCTGACAAATGGATATTCGAACTAAGCTGACTAAGGGAATATTATGGATATTCTAATTGACAAATTTCACGAGTTTTAAGGAGCATCTCTTCGGAAAAAAGCATATTCCTGTATTACGTATGAGCATCTTAGGTGATAATTAAGGAGAGAGAAAAATATATGTTTTACTTAACCTTTCTATTTAGATTTTTTATTGCCCAAAAAGCTCATATTTCTTTACAAATTGTAGAGAGAGTACATAATGACTCCAGGAAATATAATTTAAAGTGGTTTCCAAACCATTGCAAACATTCACATTCGAAGAGGGAATTGAACTCACGAACTGTTGGATAAAAGGCTAAACTTTCAGTTACCAGAACTGTCCCAACGGAAAGAATCATTAAGGTTTCAAATGCTTCACTCGTAAAAATAAAATATTATATAAAATCCTTATGTGTGTGACAACTGTATATAATTAGGTTAGGAACATATTAATGAAATTTAATATATATCTAAGCTATATTTATATAAAGTAGTAGGGGAAGTTATACGTAAAGATGTCTTTATTTTTCAATATGAATTATTTCAAAAAAGAAAGAAAGCTCTCTTTTATTAAAATAAATAAATAAAAAAAAATCTTTAATATTTATTTGCTATAATTTGAAATTTATTCAGAATAACCCCATTTAACTGGGTTAAATATTATCTTTTACTTCACATAAATTGTAAAATCGTATTTCTCATTCTGAAATTTAAACATCCTTATATAATTATTTATACAACCATTTTTAATTTTAAAATTTAAAAATCATTAATATGTGAAATACTGGATTCAAAAGCAGTTTTATTAAATGGCCTATGTTTGAGGATGCCCGTTAGATTCTCGCCAACTTGGCGCTATATTGTAACGCCACTTTTTATAATTGTTTTTGCATTTTATGCTAGCGTACGTGTTGTAATGTATTCATGGCTTAAAGGAAGATTTCTTGGACGAATTCCAAAATAAATGTACTTTTAATTTATAAAAATTTTTTATTATACTGTCATTAATAACTTCATCTCAAAATAGCACATTCTACAAACAAATCAAGTTCCTTTTATTCCATTGTTTTTGAGCTTTTTGGCAAATTCTTTTTAATTTATTATCTTAATTGATTACCATTCAATATTACATTTCCAATAAATATCGTTAAAGTATCAATGGAAATTATGTTTCCTTTTATCAAGAGAAAACGGGTTTATTTTTTAAGATAAACGTTTGATTATTCCAGAAAAGGTGATTATAGTATTCAAGTAAAAGTAATTATACAAATATTACTCATTACATCTTTATCTGGTATGATAGTAATGTATTTATTTCATGAATTACTATCATCACCAGATAAACATGATTAAGTAATTTATTAAGTAGTATTACTTAAATAGCCATCATTATTTCGCTATTGTTTTACATGAAAAAAAATTATAATTTTTAATTTTTTTCTAAAAAAATAATATTGTTAATAAATGTATTCGTTTGTTGGTGTCATTCAAACAAAGGACGGAGATATTTATTAGTTGTTCAGAGTTTTAGTAATCAAAAAAGTAGAGGATTAAAAAAGGGCGGAAAATGTGCGCCAGCTGTATTTAAGTAATTCTGAAACATAGTCATCCAATACCCTCTCCTTATGTCATTCTATTCATTAAATCTACGCTCGATATTTGTTGCTTTATCCAACACTCACAGGGAAAATTACTGCCTTTGTTTGTTTGGCGATGGCTGAGTAGTTAGCGTTCCTGTCTCTTAAGCTGTTGGTCTCGGGTTGGAATCCAGGTTAAGGTATGGATGTTTTAAACTCTCTCTCTCTCTCTCTCACCGTGTTTCCTTGTTCTTTCTTCTAAGAGGTTGAATGAATGTGGCCCACCCTAAATAGGTTTGTGGTGGAGTGGTGTGCGTAATCTACTCGTCTCCGTGACTTGATTCACAAGTGCCAACCAGGTAACGATAAATGAGTAGCAGTTTCTGGGTTTGATGTGATAAAAAATTAGTCACCCAGTGACCACCGTTAAATAAAAAAATCTTCCTTGAAAAAAAAAAATTTTTTTTCCCGACCAGACAACGAGACTTTTACTAGTTGGTGACGTTATCAGATCACGCTTCCATTAGACTTTAAGTTTATGTTAGAAGAAAAAATAAACAAATGTAAGAAAATTGGAAAATATCATATAAATATATGATTAATATATTTGTGCTTCGAAATTAAATAAATCTTATATTAAATACGTCTATATTACATACCAATAAAATATGCATTACATTTTTTTTTTGAGATACTAATTGGTCAACAAAGGAAATTCTTTTACAATATTCTTACAAAAACTGTAATAATGTAAATATTTGTTTATGAATGATGTACAATTCTGTTTAATTACTTGGTTAATAGGCGAAATTGATTAAACAGAGTTTATTCTGTGAATTTGCGGAGCTGAATCGAAATCTTAAGCAACTTGGCGGCATTTTTGGCGATAAAACATATGTCAGCATTTTCGAAGTTTCGACTTGATAGGACCAATAAGAACTAGGTAATCATAGGACTGTTCTAGAAACTCTCATGTCCTATATCGAGTCTTCAGCCAAGTAGTGAATTCGTTGAAAATAAAACAGAGTCAGACTCTTGAATTATCAGCTCTGAAAGCTGCTTACGTGTTTAGTTTATGTATCATAAAAATTGTATGGGTTTTGGGTTGTTCAAAAAGTTATTTCGCTTATGTGAAAATAAAAAAATGTATATCGAATAAATATTTTATTGAAATGTATATTGTCAATTATAGCCCAATACCTTTCATCATCTTTCTGGTCGTAGCAGTAGTTCATATTCATAAAATGGTTTTCACTAGCTCAAAAAATGAAAATAATTATTTTTATATTTACGCAGACATTTATATTAAAATCCCACAAACACATTTACATCTACGTAAAAAAACTAAATTAATTTAAGTTAATTGCGGTATCTGTCACATAAATTATGCATTTTTTATATGCTTCGATATCCTCACTATATTTTATAAGAGCACACATTTTTTTTTTAATTATATACTAAAATAATTAAAAAGAAACAACCTATGTTAATTTTTATTTTTTTCGTTCAGTTATCGAAGTTTGCCTACCTCCATAGAGAAAATGTCAGACAATCTTTAGCAACTACCACTTCAGACGTGCATGCAGAAAGCATTTTTTCATCTCCCGTTGTGCAACAAAGACTGGAATCGAACACGGGACCTTCTATACGGAGTACCTTGACAATACTTCTATGAGATGTTGGAGTATGCTCGATTCACTTGCTTAAATGTATCATCAATGAACTTTCTATTCAGCATTTTAAAACTTGGGGAGTAATGAAACAAAGTAAATTGAATTGATCGGAAAACATGTTATTGTATCTATTTAAAAACAATTGTAAATTTTAAGGCATGGTGCAATAAATATTTGAAGTCTTTTGTAAATTACAATGAAAATTGATTTATGTTTATGTTGTTCAATAAAAATTGTTTTATTAAAGTTACGTTTATATACTTTGTGTGTCATTTTTAATCAAATGTAATTTTCGTTTTCATTCTACCCCTTAAAACGAAATATTATATCAAAGCAGCGTGGTTGCTTAGTCATTTATCACTATGGAAAACTATACAAATTGAGAAATTAAAAGCTCATCCACAGTAACCATTAATCTTACAATCTTAATTTATCATTATTCCCCTCACGGGTATTTTCACGAAAATGCATGCATTTTAAGTATCACTCAGAAAAAAATTCACGCCAACGGAAGCACCGTTTATCGTCTGCAGGATGATAGTAAAAAAATTTGGATGTTTGCCTCGTGTTTAACGACAAATTCTCGTTTGTCATTCTAAAACGGGCGTGAGACGCAGTGACAGCTGACAAGAAAAATACATGCTTGTCGCACGTTCCAAACGATTAGTAATTTTAAAAAAATACTCTTTTACCTCGCAAATAAAAGCCCTCACAATGACATCGTTTAGTTTTGGGGAAAAAATTTCATCACGCAGAATAACGGATTTATACAGTTATTCATAAACGTTATACACTACTGAAATGGCATTTTTTCGTCAAATATTTCCAAATTTAACGTTATTAACTTACAGAGGTGTTGAAATATCCTCTAGTGGCTTACTGTAGATTTACCTCAACAGTCCTTTTCTTGTACTTTACAGATACTTGTCTTGCATACGGAAGGTTCAATAATGGTCTTAGCCAAACAAACATAGTCTCCCTGAGAGGAGAAATGTACATTAAAATTTATGTAGTTGTATCAATACTAAATGAAATTTGGGAATGGAAAAACATTTTTCTTCTGTCCTAAAGGTAGAGCCCCTGGTGTTCTGCAGTTTCATGCCTTTTCCCGTAAAATCAACCAAATGAAATATCGTTTGCCAATGGCAGTGACTGGAAGGTGTCTTCCTCATTGTTGCTGGAGCTCCTTGAGTTAAGGACGTCCGTTAATCTGTGACTTCCAAAGCCCTTCCTCAAGTGTGGCATGGATGTGGAGAGGAGGGTACCAGTTCAGTTATGACCTCGTCATTTGATAGTGGCTAAAAATTACAAGGTTATCAGGTTGTCGATTTCTGTCTAACTTAAAGTAAAAACGATTCCTTTTCACGAAGAAATGTTAGCGACAAAGAGTGCAATTAATGTAAGAAATAATTTACGATGAAATGAAGTCCCTATGCTAGTAATGTCGCGATATATTCAATTTTGCCGACATAACATTCCTCGCTCCGGAACTTTTCTCATTTAAGGAGGAAGCACGTGGATTTTTATTAAAAAAAAATTGCCATCGATATGCTAAAGCTGAAGAAAAAAATATGCTTAATCTAATCTCCCTTCTTTCTAAGTTTCCACAAAATATCATTTTTTTAATATTAAAAATAAAAAAAGGCGGTATTTATAATTTTTTTTCGATTTTTGATACTGTTTTTTGCTTTTCAGTGAATGCATTTTCGCCTTTCCAAATATGTCGCCATTAAGAAATGCATTGAAACGAGAATGAAAGGATTCTTCAATATTGAGTGACTGACTGATGCAAGATCTCTACTTTTAGTTAAATAAATCCCTAAAGTTTAAAAAAAAATAAAAATAAAATAAAATAAAATAAATAAATAAAAAAAGATGGTGATTTGTTTAGTAAACATCGGAGAGCAGGGTTGATTTTTCTGATTGCCATGACAGCACACATTTTAAATGGACTATTTCTTTTACGGAATAATATTTAATTATGAGTGATCGTTTAATGAATTTGTACGTCGTGTATTTTTGCGTTAAATATAATCAACTAGACTAAAAATGCTTATTTCAATTTGCCACAATCATCGAAGAGAGTATTCCTCTCTATCGATAAGTTTACATTTACGAATGGAAAATATCATTAAATTATTTTGTAGCACGTGTGCTATATATTTTACATATTAAATCCAAGTTTTCCTGTCTAAACTGGTTTTTAGTTAGAATTTATTATTTTTCGCATACTTTGTAGAACGATATCTCACATTTCTGTTTTCCATGGATTAATGTTTTTGTCTTTTCAGTTTCTAATTAAGCTCGGTCACCGTAATATAGGTCCTGTTTTCCCATCGAAAAAATTAAGGAAACATGCTGCTAGTCGAACAGTAAATTGATTGAACAAGATGTAAAATGATAAAAACAGAACGACTGTGTGTGTGTGTACTAAATTGGCTAAAGACTGTCACGATGCTTTGACACCAAGTAGTGGACAGTCTAGCTGCAGAAGGCTGTTGTACAGCATTTTAGCATCCGCATACATTAGCTTTAGGGAGGATTTATCATAGATAATGATAACATGTTGCAAGGGAGAAAACCCGGAAAACTCCCAAGAACTCATCTCAAAAGATGTACATGCAGAAACACAACACCCATCTCCCATTGTTCAGGATTGACTGGATTGAATCCGGGATGATTATTCTCCAAATAACGGCATCCTATCGCTAGGCTACGGTTAAATATAACCACCACGATGCTTTAAATTTTGGTCAACTGACGAAGTTTGTTTTAAAATTTCCAAACGATACCAGTGGGGCTCATTTGGCTTAGTGATAGGAGCCCCTTTGTAGAGCGAAGGGTCCCCGGTTCTATCACAACCACTATTGAACAACGGAAGATGAATGATACGTTTTTGCCTTCTGCATGCTCGTCTGTAGGGGTGGGTTCTTCAGAGTTGTCAGGGTTTAATCCCTTGCAACGTGTGAATAAAGCTCTCTTTATATGAAAAGTCCTGCCGAAAGCCGATTTACGCAGAGAAAAAAGTTAAAATGCGTTAAAAGGCTTAGGCTGTTAGACAGCTCATAACGAGGTATCTTAATACACCAATGAAAATGTAAAAAAAAGATCCAGGGTCCATTACTAAATTGCGTCATCATTTTGAACCCGGTTACAAGCGCTACACTACAATTGTCAGCTATTTCTATTTTTCACGTTCGCAATTTAAACGTTACGAATTTTTTTTTTCATTAACATTCGTAGACCTTTTCTCAGCATGATGGTCTGCAGCACAGTCATGTATCGAACCTGCTACCTTTCAAATTCAAAAAAGAAACCATTCTTTCACCAAGTTACGTCGTATTCAGGAACTATAATATATATATATATATATATATATATATATATAAAATAAAGAAGTAAAATCAGTTCGAAGAAGGAATCGCCCACTCAAAAGTCATTTTAACCTAATTTTTTTTGCTTTGGGTGTGAGAATTTAAAGATCATCATCCCTTCCCCCTAAAAAAAAAAAAAAAAATCCAGGATTGCTTCACTTACATCACAATAATTACATGTGACTCAGCGAAGAGGGATTCGTGAAAACCCTCCTACCACATGAAAATAAAACCGCAGCTCTTTCAGACTAAGCTTAACTGCTCATCTGAGTTCCCGTCAATGCTAGGTGAAGAAACGCTAGATTACCTATTCCTGTCGAAGAGGAAGGTTAAACTAGCAAGGTTAAACTGGTTCGCTTTAACTATTCCAAAGAGTATCTCCTTGCATGATATTAGGCTATTAGTCAAAAACGCTCGCTTAAAAGCGAGCGTTTTTGTTCTTCTGCGTTAGACAAAATCTATAAAGGCATTTTCCTCTTGATTTACGTAAATATAAAGTAACATAATCCTTCTTGTAAAAAATATTTATTAACCAAAAAATATTTTTGGAGGTCGTTGATAACTGCTTATTATTCACACTTGTCTCAAGAATTAGGCTGGATTTTCTTCATATGCGACCGCGGTATAGTGATGGGGAAGTATAACTCTTGTGTCCAGAAGGTAATGGGTTTTATACCTAACCCAACCGAAGACTATAATGCTGAGAGAGGCTAGATTCGTTAAAACTTTCGTTGAATTCACTCTTTCCGATGGTTTGATACAGAAAGAAATTGCAAGCTTAACCCCATAAAATGACGAAGTGGCTTTCTGTATTTGGTAATTTCAATAAGCAAAAATATATAGACCTAAATGTATCGCGATAACCCAACAGAAGCTGCTAAGTATTGCCATACGCTTCGTTATTTCGAATTGGAAAGGGAAGTGACGAGATCGACACCCGACCTTTCAAACACTTTTTCTCACATCATCACATTACTAGAAGAAGAACACTGAATCTTGAAGAACATTTAACATGCATAAGTTTACACGGTACAAAAATCTTCGGCGGTGTCAGGTATCGAACTTGTCATCCTCCAAAAACAAAAACAATACCATTCACCAAATGGATCTCTTGTAAATGACAAAAATCGAATATTATCGAATGAAGTATCGAACTCGATTTTTAAATAAGAAATATATAATAGTGATTCCCAAAATGATCATATACATTCATCAAAATAAAAACAGTAAAATTAAGAAATCATATTTTAATTGAATTAAAAGTTTTCAATTATAGAGGGTAAATATTAATAAAAATTTCCATTTACATTCATGTAGTATCAGTATCTAAAAATCGAGATTTTCCAGTGGTAGGCTTTGGAAATAGGTTCAAAATTGTAACTTTTATCTAATATGTACCCCATGTAGTGAGTTAAAAGTGGTCTTTTATATTTTGATTATGAGTGATAAAGTTCGTTTTTCGAAAGTACTTTAAAGCAAATACAAAAATTTTTAATTCAGTTAAAAATTGACTTAATGCATTTTGGACAGAGTGAGTTCACAAGTATATCGTCACTTTAGAACTAGAATATAATTAGCTTTTTCTATCGTTCGGTTCGAAAATCAATTGCGCTTAACTCCTGACAAATTATATATGTATATTATTCCAAAACTTTGATAATCAAAACTTAGTGATGCCATAATACTTCACAAACCAAACCGAATTATACGATTAACATCTATTTTCGAACTAAACCGTTCTTTTGAATCAAACGTTCCAAAAACTAACGAGAAGGAACTCATAACGCTGACATCACGCGATCAGTTAACTGTCCTAAAAATTGGTTCACAGTGAAAACATGCCTATAAAAAATGATAAGTCCCTCCCTTCAAGGCAAGAGGAAGATTTCTGTCTCCATCAGAAACATGTGAAGCACCCCTTTTAAAATATTTCTTTAATCTGACAGAAAATAACAGCAAATAAATGTAGACGAATAGAAATAAATCACACAAAACATTAATCCAAAGTAAAATCGTCAATATAAATGCAAATTTTTCACATTAAAAGTAAAGAAAAATCGCTAAAAACGGATTGATTGAAGGAAATATCTAAATCTGTTCCACTTCGATGGACCGAATTCGAACATTCCATGCAAATTGCTCTCAACTTGACATTCATCTTATTGACACTTATTCAATTGTTTTTTCCTGTCTACCCACTAATCAACTTAATAAAAAAAGAAAAGTCTAATTTAACCACTTCCCAACTCGTTCTCGAGTCCCTAGGGCAGACGAATCCCACCCGCATAATACAGACAATACAGCTTCCTTCAACCTCATCTCGAAAACGGAACGAGGTTACCGACCGACAATGACGTTGCCAGCCTAGTAAGAGAAATATCGATCCGAAAAAGAAGGGAGCCACGTGAACGACAGATGAGAGAGAGAGAGCAACATTGCTTTTTTTTATATTATTATTCGTCTGCTTTTAGAAATACCGCAGAATTCGACGGCGCAGCAGACACAATGATGGGGGGGGGGGGTATTCATTTTTATTATTATTTAACAGTTGATATGACCGAATTCTGAGAACACTGTCCTCTCTGTTCCAAATTAATTTGGGGATTCGGACGGAGTGAAATGAGAGCTTTAAACTTCGAAAAGTTTATTGTTTTTCACACGAAAATTGGCGCATTTTAGGTCAGTAGCCAGCTAGAATATTATTTATGAAGAGAAATTACATGCCTCAAACGGAGTTTTTATTTAGTCAAATATTTCAATGATTTCGAATTAGAAACTGAAATTGATCAAACATTATTAAAAAAGAGACGAAGAAAATTTAAATGTGTTTTTTAACTATTTTAAATTTGTTTTATTTATATGGTTTTTTAAAATTATATATATATATATATATATATATATATATATATATAT
>JAPDSC010010065.1:0-11328 GCA_026290005.1 Latrodectus geometricus | reverse complement strand
AAACTAATCTAATTCTGTTATTTTCAATTTAGTCAGATTAGTTACAACCAAATTTTTTCATTAATATCTTTTAATTAGTAAAAGATAGACCTAAATGTCATGTAATATAACTGAATCAATAATTTTTATTAATAAATAGACAAGTCATAGAACACATTATGAATTAAGTAATGATCTCTAATATTTCATAGATAAAAATATGGTAATGAAAAGTTTGGTTAAAGGTAGTCATAAAAAAAATCACAAAATATTATAAATCAGTTAAGCATAAAACTAATATATTTAAAGTTTTCCAATGGAAATTAAAAAATGACAATAGAATATATATATATTATTCTGAACAAAAGAATTTTCAGACGAAATCTATTTTGACACATGGGAAATTCTGAAAATAGTAATAAAAACTTAATGTAATTATAAATGTAATTAAAAAATGTAAATATTAACTTTTCAAACAATCTTTAAATAATCTTCTTATTATAATAATTCTGGCACTCATCTAAAATAACAGTAATTTAGATTATACATATAAATTTCATTGAAAAAAAATTTCATACCATCATAAATGATATTAAATAAATGATGTTACACATCAGTTTTATTAAAAATATTTCAAAGTTTATTTCATCAACTCATAAAGCAAGTCAAGTTTTATTAATCGCATAAGTAATATAACAAGTTTATCAGTACAAATAATAGTAAACAGTTTGATTTGGTTGTTGAATGTTCATTTTTTGTTGACAAGAAATAACTAAGCCAAGACCTACAGATTACAAAAGATTCCAAACCATTACAAACATCCAAGCAAAAGTGAGATTCCAATCAACAAAAAATCCAAAGACTAGATAAAAATTATTTGGTTGCCAGCACAGTGCACAAAAAAAAATTATTCAGTTTAAATAGATTTTTGAATAAATATTATAGGAAAATTTAACTTTACTCGATATTAAAGATTTTTAGGAAGAATGGTTGCATAAATAATATACTTGAAGAAAGTAAGGTGAAAAGCATTAAACAGCAGTTTAATATTAAGAAATGCTAAACTCAGTTATATTGAACATTACATCTTTATAAATATTTCATTAAAAGTTTCATTTACTTTTTATATGTCGTTTGAAGAAAAATACAAAAATATAAATAAGTAAGAAATAATGAAAAATCCTAATGTATACAAATGCACTAATTTTTTTCTTCCTAGAAGTATTTTATATGCATAATACATAATATGGTATACTGATGGTTACAATACATTATTTTAAACAAATATTTTTAAAAATAATAATAATTACAGAAAATAATGTCGTTTGAAATTATCTAAACTTTGAATCTCTATTATTCAAAAAAATATTAATCTAATCATGGTTAAAATTAAAAATTAAGTAATCAAAATTTGTGATTATTAAATATTTCTTGCTGCATAATTATTTTTATCTGGTGATGCAATTTATATCAACACCTTTGGATTTTGATATTATTGATGACTTTCTACCCAATTTTCACACAACTCCTAATTATTTTGAAGATGACAATAGAAAAATGTTTTTCAAGTGTACATAAATGTTGCATTGGTAAAATGCAGTGTACTATTAAAAATTTAATTTTCAGATTAATAAATAAAGCAGTGTTTTCTTCTAGAAACTATGGTATTATGTTTGCTAAGACAGCTTGTGTACAAATTATTCCTTTGTATAAATAGCAGTCTTTCATGTGGATTTAGATCATAAAGATATTTTGTTTTATTATGTTTATACTATCTAATTAGACTTCATTTATGATTACATGAATAAATCAACTATTTCTTCAAAATTAATGAATTTAACATTCACTAAAAGAATATTAAGGAGGTTAATGAGACCTATTGATGTTTTAAGGCTGAAAGTCAGGAGGAATTTTAAAATCAAAGCGAAAAAGTTTTTTTCATTTCGAAAAGTGTTCAGTGCAGGTAAAAAAAAAAAAAAAAAAGCTAATATCAGTTAAATATTTCGATCCCTTTTTTTTGGCATTTCAATAAAATTTGGAATATATCTTTCATGATTGCAAATAAACAGGGGATATTCTGATACGGGTTATGATTAAATTTAAATACAAAGATTAATAAATTTAAAAAATAAATGCAATTATCAAATCATAAATTGATATAATACACGGTGATACAATAAATGAAAATTTTAGAATAAGATTTTCGGATAGTAATAATGTATAGAACGATACAATTGGGAGTGATAAGTGATAATTGGGAAAGCATAAAAAATATGGAACTCCATTTATTATTATTTGTTAAATCAATTAATGATATTTACTTACTAATCGACCTGCTACAATTACTGCAAACATTGGTGCAGCCATCTTAAAACAATATACAGTTAACAAATCGATAATAATTAAAACATTAATACTATTTGGAAACTTTGTTTACGAAATGAGAACAACGTTTATAAAAGTTACGATAACAGTTACGAAAGGTATGATTTTAGACTCAGGATGGTTTGTTTAAATGATAGTCCTCATTAACAACAAAAAAATTAATGAATAATGGATTTAATATCCATTGGAAATACTTCTACATTGATTTTAAGTATTTACGTCATTCTATATAGCCACAAACTATAACATAGGAGACTCAAAGAAAATACTAGAAACTTTTTCAGGGCAGTTAAATCACGGTTAGAAGAAGTCATCTTGCATATGAAAAGTATTGGTATCTTTTTAATCGACTAAAACCAATCAGATTATAAAAGTCTATGAATTGTAATCAAAGAAAAATTCCAAGGGTAGTAGGATGGATTTAACATATTGTTCCATATTTTAAGTTGTAAACAGAAAAACTATAGATGGCCCGCTGCCTTAGAAAACAGAATCTTGCACTATCATACTAAAAGTAATGCCTCCACTCTTTTGTAAAACAAAGATTGATTGAGACCGCTGTCTCAGATTCTTCATATATGATAAAGAATCTGACGCAATGGCAATATGATCTAAAAGAGAACTGAAATTTGCATTGAACTTTATGCCCCATCAGTCTGCTAGTCAGTATTGATCGATTATGACTCTACTGAAGATGACTTCTCTGATACTGTGGAAATAACCGTTAATAACTTAAAGGCAAATCTGAGCATAATATCCCTAAGGCAAGTGCATTGATTTGGTGGAAGATCCAGAGATAATATACGAATTAGATTTTAGAACATTAAATAGTGGACAAATGTTGGATGGGGCTGGCACATAATCATTTGTTTCTGAATCACATTTGTGCAATATGATCCTCCAGAATCTTTCATTTCATCGATTTTCTTCCTGCAATCATTGTTTGGGTAATGGATGTTGAGCTTCTGCCATCTGTTTGGTCTGAAGAGATGGGTGCTTGTTAATATTCCGGATTTTCTCTCTTGCAGCATGGGAATACGGCCTACTTTCTATGAAAAAGACAACCGATAGTCATTTTATGTTATGAATGTTAAAATGCCTCACAGCGGCTTTCGATCATTAAGTTGATCACTACTCAGTGTCAAAACTATTGTTACCTTGGGATTACCGGTCTCTAGTGGTAGGATAACGCTGTTCAGGGCATAATGTACTAAGTTTGATCCTAGTCACTGATGAACAACTGGAGATGGAGGATGCATTTCTATCTTCTGATTACTGTCTATGTAGATGATTTGGAGTTTTCGTGGTGTTTCCTCCTTGTGACACGTGAAAACGCCCCACAATCTGTTGTTGTGTCAGTACGCTTTCCTGTACCAGCCCTAAATTGAACTCTACCATTTGGATAGGAACAGTCGTCTGGGAGTCTTCATAATTTAGGAGCAGGGACCAATCAGAAGACTCCCATTTCATGGCATACTACCTTAAGAGGTATCATTTCACTTGCAGGACATTGCGACTACGAGCTATTTAATGAGTCCCCAACCTAGAACAACAAAATATGATATTTGATTCAGTCCGGGATTCAAACTCATTAGATTTCAACAATGAAAATGATGCTCTAATCATTAGTCTAATGCGACCCCTTTCCGCAATCTGTGAAAGGTTTTCCCGGAAGGCAAATTACGTGACGGGTATTAAATGCCTTAAAAAGCCTTCGATTATTAAGTTCTTCCCTACGTGGTGTTAAACCATTGTTGCCATATTAGAATGTCTTACAGGGTTTGTATCGTTAGGTTGTCCACTACACTTTGTGAAAAGCATTGTTTTATGGCTCGTCGTTACTACGGGTAAAAAAAAAAACGCTTTTCAGAGTGGAGGATTCTGGGTGCAATCCCATACACCGTTGAATTACGGGAGCCGGATGTTGTTCTTCTGACTTCTACATGCATGTTTATTAGGGGTTGTTTCGAAGTTTCTGAGTTTTCTGCATAGCAGGATGCGAATACGTCCACTATTTATGATGGATTCTTCGACAAGACAATTCAAGCGTAGGATCTTAAAGTATTTGCAACCATCTTCGTCCAAACAGTTTGTTTACTAAGATTAATCAAACTACTGGTTTATTATATCTAACAGTGTCTGTCCAGCGCAGGTGATGGCTTATTGTACGATTTGTCCACAGATAATTGTTGCCAGGCGAATTTACCTGAATTGCCACAAGTTATTAAGTCTTTCATTTAGGTATACTGTTCCCATCAACGTCTTAATGTCTATTATTCATTGTGTTTACGGCATGTTTCTATATTGTGTTTCAAGTGCAACCAAAAAATGTATTTGGAAAATCTGGTTGCTTGTCGATAGTCGTTGCGTAATGCAGTACTTTCAAAATTGGAGGGATATTGTGGACCAAAGGGGCATTCTTTTTTTTTTTTTTAAAAAAAAAAACTTAAAGCATTATCACAGTCCTTTCCAATGGATATCATCACATGTTAGCCTTAAATATAACGACATCTCTGACGGGGAAGGGGGGCTAAAAAAGGATCATCGTTACCTACTGAGTCTTTGACTTTCGGGGAAATTTACTGTAGAAATAGGGTTTTGTTCAATTCAACTTGAAAAATATCACCATCTCACCTTTGATACTGTGACTCTGGCCCTGGCTTTGAGTCTAAGGGATGAAAGGCATGACCAGACAGCCTTGTCTTGGCTCAAATCCAGTCATCTTAGGACTCTGAGCTTTTCCCAGGGACCACATGTTTTCTATCAATGAAAGATACGGAAAGCAAGCCGCAAACGGAAGCAATTCAATCTGGCGATTGACGAAGAACCCTTGGACAGTGCATGCCACATGTGGTCGCGCATTATCCTTTTCAAATATTGCTCTGGGCAAGCCCTGTAGGTAAGAAAGGACAACTGTCTATAACACCTCGGAGATGTAGCTCTTGCTGTTTAAAGTACCGGCAATGCGTACTAGAGGAGTTCAAGAGTGATATTCTATACTGCCCCATACCATAATACCCGGTGCAGGAGCAGTGTAGCTGTGAATAAAGCAGCTTTACAGCATCAATTCTCCACTGTGCCGTCCGACTCGATTGCGACCATCATGGTGTTTCAGACAGAAGCGTGACTCGTCATTAAAAACAATTTCATTCTATTATGCCGTCCACATCCTTCTTTCATCGTACCATTGGCCGTTAAGGGTTGACAAGGCATTGGATGTCTTACGGACAGAATACTCTCTCTCTGAACGGTTTTGAATAGTTACGCGCAGACATTGAATGATGCATTACAGACTGAATGTGCTGTGCTATAATTCGTGATGTAGCTGCTGAGCGATCTGTCATGCCATGCTCACAATTTGCCTGTCATCATGTGACGCAGAGTACTGAGGTAAATGCGATCTAACACGTTGGTCCATCGTACCCTCCTGCATCCAAAGATCTCCTATCCGTATTACAGTTGTTTGGTTTCGTCCAACACGACTACCGATTTTCCTGAATGATAAGTCACGTCTCAGTAGGCCACTATCCTTCATCTGTCAAACTCGGATACTTGATCGGAAAAAATGAGCGCTGTTTTTAGGAGGTATTCTCTCATAAATCTCAAAACATTGTTCCTCCCCCCTAAACTACAAGAAAAACAGAATTACCTAACTTGAAATCGTCGAAATCCCCGATCTTAAATAGCACTTTAAAGTGCCGCCACAGGCACGTATGATGTGCGTCTGCGCTGAAATCCTAATCATTTGCATATCTCACCGCAGCTACTGCACGTTGTAAATTTCATGTTATTTGCACCCTTCCTTCAGGGTGTTGCATTTATGGTGGCCAGCAGTGTATACTGTTCGGAAATTAATATTATGTTCTAATAAGGAAAATCGCAGCATCACGTTAATTCACAGGTAACATGATAACCGTAAATATATTCCAAATAAAAATGAACGTTCCAACAATGGCGAACGTGAAAATAAATAAGTATCAGAACAATTATTTTTGTCATGTGTTGATATATTATTGAAAGTACTTTGTAAATATTAATTTTTTAAACATCAATTTGCTTGTAGCGAAAATTCATCAACATAATTTCATTGAATTAATAAAACAAATGGTTAGCGTACCTGACTACAGATGGGTGGGACCTGGGTTCGAATCCTGGCTCGGGCATGGATGTACTTTCTTTCTCTCTTTCTTGTCTTTGTCCTTTCTTTGTGTGTGTGTGTGTGTGTGAATGTTTGCCTACCCTATAAACGGGTACCTATGGCATGTGTGTACTGAGGAAGTCGGACTCCACACCAAATATAATTCAGTTGGAAAAGTGGAGCAGTGCACCCCATATTGCCAGCCTGGCTGGCACACGACAACAACAACAACAACAACAATAAAACAAATTCGAGAATATTTTTTTATGCTATAAGAATAAATGTAATTAAAATATTGCAAGGAAAATATATAATTATAATCATATTATCGTATCATTATATTAAGTTATTTACTATCATTCAGTTTCACGTAAATTGAAAAATGTGCCATCATCATATGAATAAATAAGCTCAAATCCATTAAAAATAAACATAAATTACTATAACAATATCTTTAAAATTAAATCTTTATTGTCATGAACTATTTTATGGATATTTCTTTATTACATACATTTTAAAATATTCTTATTAATAGAAATGTTATTAAAAATATTTTATAATAACATAATATCAATATAAAATTTATTATGAACGTGAAATATTTTATCAGCTTTTTCACTTGGTGTTAAAACTTTCTTTTTATAATTGTAGATTAGCAGACACTTGATATAACATACGCATTTTAACAGTATTATGAATTGCGCTTGATAATACATAAACATCTCTTTATGGAAAAAGACTAAGAAAAATTGCTACAAATGAAACCAAATAAAATAAAAACCGAAAAGTTATTTCTTTAGCAATTAAGTGTCATTAATAAATACCATTTAAATATCTTGCTACAGAACTTTTGATAGCATAAATATCATTTAAATTAAAATTTTTTCCTATTATTCTATTTTTTTTACAACATCTCACGATATTATAACATTGAAAATCTATACTTTGACATTTTTTAATATAATGAATGTGTAGTTGTTGTTATTAATGAGAGTTGGCAAAGCCATGCCTCAGGGACTGTGTGAATGAAGCCAGAAAGAGCGTCGGCCATTTTTGAACAGAGAACTTCCATATGAGGGTGGAAGTACAACTTTGACTCATAGATGATAGCATCTCTCCCTTTCTCATCTAGGTCTTCCAATTTTAAGATTGAAGCCACAGAAAACCCATGTCCTGGGCCCAAACACCCCCAGAGGTGTTAATTTGGAATGAGAATACGGAGGACACTGCGACATATTTTAAGTGACCCTGTCACCATTAGTGAACATGACGGATATTCGGATAAGCTGGGATACAAATTCACTACCCTCTGATAACGAGAACGACCCGCCAACCAACCAGGTCACTATGACCCTACTATTAATATTCTATTTATCGATAACATAAAATATGAAATAAAAAGTGTTCAAAAATTTATTAATTTTAATTAAAAAGGTTTGGATTGAAACACATTTTTATTTGTTCACAGTAGTTCTACAATTTAACATTAGGAAAAACAAAATGTAAAAATTATTTTAGGAGAATGTCATTGATTTTAGGGGTAAATCATAAAGCACCCAATCATTTTTTAATTTTTTTTTACAATCATGGTTAGCTGCACGTGTTCACTGTGTCTGAGTGATACTGCTTTCTTCCACGAGAATATAATAATATAGAGCATATATTTTGGCTGAGCCTGTTGAAAATGGAACGTATCTTGTTGCCATAGAAACAAGACACATTTCATTTTTAACAGGAAGACCTAAACATTGCCGACTCATAACATTCTATTTCCCATTGGAAATAAAGATCTCTTATTACTATAGCAATCGATACTAACCAGACTAATTGTATTAGCTATTCTTGTGTTTCACAGACAGTATGATCAGTTCCATTGGACGTAATCTTTGACTTAATCCAAGCCACGAAGATAGATGTTAAATACGTAAAGGGAGATAGATGTTACGTTTCTGTTTCATGGAATTTGTATTAAAAAATTTTCCGAATTTTGCTTTTGCATTCGAAAAAGATCTTAATGGTCTGTATAAAAATATCTATAGAATGCGTAACTCGGAGAAAAAAGTTGCTTAAAAATGTCTCTCAAAGAATCTAATAAATGGCCCCAAAGTAAATTTCATCCTCCCAAACATCGTTCTCATTTGATTTGCTGACAGGAAACTGTGTCGAAATTCTATGCTGTTAGTCTACTTACACACTGTAAATTAAATCATTTACTTTACTTACGACAAAAACTGGACAATATGAGCGAAAGCTGCAAGAGCTTAAAGCCGTTAAGAAGCATTGAATAATAAAAATATAAACAAATGTAAAAAAAATCATTCGAAATAAAGTCAATTAAAACATTTATATTTTAAAAATGTGAAACTACTTTTATAATAATTGGAATATTTTAAAAATTGTCACGAAATTTTATTTAAAAATGAGTAATATCCCGTGTTGACTTAGAAAATTGACGCAAATTCAACTAAATTGATGTCATGTACACTGCTGGCCACAGTGAATACAACACCCTGAAGGAAGCATGTAAATAACATGAAACTTATAACACGCATTAGTGGAGGTGAGATATGCAAACGATTAGAATTGCAGCTCAGATGCACATCACGCGCGATTGTGGCGATACTTCAAAGCACTTTTTAAGGCATGGAGATTTCCATGATTGGCAATTGTGTTCTTCTTATGGTTTTTTTTTTGTTATGGTTTGTTATGTTTTTTTTTGTTATGGTTTCTTCTTATGGTTTGGAAAGGATAGTGGTCTACCGAAATATGCGGATATGTGATCGTTGAATGCAGGAGGGTACGACGGACCAACGTGTGCTATTGCATCCATCTTAATGCACCACTTCACGTGATGGCTAGCAAATTGTGCACATGGCAGTGACGAATCGCTCAGCCACATCACGAACCATAGCACAGCACATTCACTCTGTAACGTATCCTGTAGTGTCTGCGCGTTCCATTCACAAGAAGTCTATTGATTCATCTACTCTTGACTCAGAACCACAGATATCACCATTGCCAATAATGTGATGAAAGAAGAATGTGAATGGCAGAATGGAGTGAAATTATCTTTAGTGATGAGTCACGCTTCTGTCTGCAACACCACGATGGTCGCATTCGAGTCTGGAGGTATCGTAGAGCGGGGATGTTGAACAGCTGTGTTATACACCACCACACTGGTCCTGCAGTGGGTATTATGGTAAGGAACGGTATTGAATATCACTCTCGCACTCCGGTAGTACGAATTGCCGATATTTTAAACAGCCATCGTTACATCTCCGAGGCGTTGGAGACAGTTGTCCTTCTTACCTTCAATGCTTGCCCAGAGCTATATTTCAACAGCAGTTTGATAACTCTTAGTAAACGAATTGTTTTCCACGCATTGTCCAAAGTTTCTTCGTCAATCACCAGATTGAATTGCTTCCCTGGCTGGATCGCTACCCGGATCTTTCGCCAATAGAAAACACTTTCATGGTTGCTCAACTATTGATCCAGATTATATTCCCAACTGCCACACCAGATCAACATTGGCAAAGTGTGAAAGCTGCTTGACCTGCTGTACCCCAAGAACACATTCAAAGTCTCTTGGAGTCAATGCCGAGGAGTGTGGCAGCGGTAATCTCTAACAATGGCGGCTACTCTAGCTACTGATTTTGGCAGTAACCACTCTTCACAGCAGTCTATAAATTTAATCATTTGATACTTGGTTAACATGTTATTTACAAAATAAATTTTGTGGTGATATCTCTTGTTTTTCTTGGTGTAACAGTTTGGGTGGACAGCAGTGTAATTTCATGTTGTTTCTCACTTCACGCTTAAAAACTAAAATAAAAACTTGGCAAAAAATCGTGTTGTTTGGCATCATTTTTTTTTCTGATAGAAGTGATTTTATACATGTACCAAGAATAGACGACATTAGTTGTGACGTCATATCAACCAATTTGTTTTCAAACATTTGCTGTTAAGCGCCATTTATCATTGAAACTGCCATAGACTTCGGTGATAGATTTTTAAATTTTTATTTTTGAAGTTGATATTCATTATTTAAGGATAACGTGTTTGCTAAAACTTTTAACCTTTTGTTTGCTTAACCTTTGATTCTCGCCAAATTGTAGTCACAGTTAATCACCAAGTTGGGCAAAATCCAATCGTATTCTTGTTGCAACAGAACAATTTATTGTTCTGTGCCAACAAAAATCACCAATAAAATCGATAGCCAAACAAAAATCTCCAAGTTTGTCAAGAAGGCACTCTTAAATACAATGTTAAACAAATGTTTACATTGTATTTGTTTGGAAACAGTTGTGGATATGACGTCACACTAATGTCAATTATTAGCAATAAAAACATATAAAGAAAAAACAAAATAGATTTTCAGAGAAACCAATACAAGAATAGATATGGCCATATCTTTTTGAAATTGGATCCAATTATCTAGTAATATAAAGGTGACGTAACTAGTAGGTTTCGTAAGTTTGTGATTCTATGTGGTTTCTAAATTAAACTCTTGAAAAATTTTCCTTTAGCATTCTTGCATGGCTTAAAATATGCTTGAACGCTTAGTTGTCATAAAGAATATAGGTTCGATCCCCATGTTCATGATCAATGCTGTTAAGTACTGCTAGATTAAAATTGAAAATGTTTTTATAAGAAACTGCCAATTTTTTAATGAACTATGTATGCGCCTGAAGTTAGTAAGATATGATTTCATTTTCATTGCTTATCTAAATGTTAAATTTGTGATTATTTAAAAACAGAAATTATAGTACACGTGTGTGGGTCAAACAATTTATTTTTCCGGTTTTTCGCCAAAAGTACGATTTTTT
>JAPDSC010010061.1:0-23500 GCA_026290005.1 Latrodectus geometricus | reverse complement strand
ACATTGTATTTAGTAATTAAAATGAGAATATATTCTCATTTTAATTACTAAATACAATGTAGCACAAAATTATTTACATTTATTAACAAATTGATATGATTTTTTTAATTTTATTAGTAAATAAAAAAACGCATTCAGATCATTTGTTAGAAAAACCAAAAAAGGATGTAAAAAAGCCTTTACAGGATGTTTATCAACAGATAGTCCAAAACAGATCCATAAAAAGACATATTTAGAACAGCTATACAAGGCTGTCCTGAGGACTTTCTCAAAGAACATCCAGGGGACGTCCAAATCACATCCAAGTCGTCGGAGGATCAAATATGGATGTTTTGGATGTCCGAGGGATGTTCATTGGACGTTGTTTGCTATCTGGGTGGGTAGGTCCTGTGTTCGAATTCCGGTTTGGGCATGGATGCACGTTCTCTTTCTCTCTCGTGTCTCTGTCTTTTCCTTTTATGAAAGTAGTGTGAATGCTTTCTTATTCTATAAAAGGTTACCTGTGGCATGTGTGTAATGAAGAAATCGGACACACGAAATTACGATTCAAATGGAAAAATGAAGCATCTCACCACTTTTCTAGCTGGCACATGAAAACAACAAATGATTACGTCACAATATGAAAAGGAATGATCTGATTTCATACATCAGTCATTAAATGAAGTCGATGAAAAATAAAAGGGCTTAGCTTTTATGTTTCAGTAATTTATTATATTTTATAAAATATGATTGTATACATTAAAAAAGAAGCATGTATTGTATTTAAATGCTAAGCATAAGTATAGTATAATCAATAATGATTTTATTTTCATTATTTATATTAACTTTGGTATAAACTAAAAAGTTGTAATTCCTGAAAAACATATTCTACAAAAAGTAAATATAAATATTACAAAATTAACCTTAAAACCACAGAAATAAAATTTTATATATGACAACTTTCTATATGAGGCTCAGACACCTACTAAAATCTGACTTACATTTTTATTTCTGTAAGTTGACGATATATACATTCCTTCAATTTTATCTTTTAAAAATCTAACAGCTTTAAATTTGCATGGGATATTTTAGATACAGAATTTAGAATACGTCTGCTCGCATATAATGCTCCACAAAGTTTTTCCACGTCACTTATTTTTACATTTTGAACATATTTGTGGATTTATGTGTTGTGAAACAGACTATTGAGCAACTTACCTATAGAATGCTTCTCTGTCAATGCAGTATGCATAAATTCAGAGAAAGGAAAAAAACCGAAACACCTTTAAAGGTGTTTCGGCTTTTTTGTGAAGCAAATCACTTGTGACACAAAGAAAATCTCCTTTTGTGAATTTTTCATTTTTTTATTGGAATTCTATTGGATTTGTAGAGAAATACGATTTATTATTTCATTTTATAGAAATTTCATATATCAGACATTTTGTGCTCTTTCAGTTTTAGTATGGTATAGTTTAAAATCATAGTCTCATTTTGTTACTAATGCCAATAGTTCTTGGGTTATTGTTTAATAAAAAAATAAACATTTTTATTTATTTTCCAACCATTTCGAGTCATTCACGCTTTAAGCATTTCTAAGAATTAGAAGTAAGAAAAATAACAATTATGAAATAAAGTATAATAATTGATAAGAATAAAGTTGTAATTACAAATGACAAAGTTGATTAATACATAGATAGAAAACATAAGCTTCTTAATGTATAAAAGATTAAAAAAAATTGCGGAATTTATCTCCGTATTTGGATGGGAAAGTTATATTATGTCACGTAATTAAAACTTTTTCCAGAGGGATACCTTTTATTATAATCGCAGAAAAGTTCATATTCATCAAAGTTCCCATATTTAGTCCTATAATTAGATAAAACTTTCCAGGCATTTACAGTCGCAACCAAAGTTGTAAAATAAGTTACAATATGGACGCATTAGAATTTTATAAATTAAACATAAATATTAAGCAAATAAAAATGGATAATTATAAAGTATAATGTGGTATTGATGTTTTTAATTAATTTAAATATTTTCTAAAATTGAAATAGGAATTTTATTATTTCAGGAAACAAAGCATACAAATAATATTTTGGTATTACAATTGTTTTTTAATTATTCTAAAAAAAATTTAGTTTATTGATAAATATAATTTATAAAAACTGAGAAGCTTTAAAAATTATATATAATTACTTAAGCAATAGGATATTTTAAATTTTGAATTATTCACACAGTAATTATCTATTTTACAAAATGTAATTTATATAAATATGATTATTATTCCTGCAATATTATTTGTCTAATGTTAATAAAGATGACATAAGATGTCAAAGATATGGTGCAAAAAGTAGAATAAAAAGCTAATTATCCTTTACAAGATGCTTACTAATAGATTAAAAATTGTTAACAATTATTATTACTTAGAAGAACACAGAAGTAGCTTACAAGACCAGTGTGTAAATTTAATAATGAATAAAATATGCAACTATTGTGTTGAGCATGTATACTATTAATTCATGATTGTTTGACTTACATTATTATCCAGTAAAGTTAAGGTAAATATTAGTGTACTCACATAAATATAAAAGATGTAAACTAATTTATTGTAAATTTACAATTTATATACAATTACACATTATATACAATTAACGAGTAACATAAATTGTAAATTTCGAATTAAATTTAAGGTGAATTTTTTGCAAGAGAACCTAGCTTTGCCTTGATGGGGCTATTATGCTATACCCTAGAAAGAGAAATCTTATTTAAAAACAAGAGTAGCTGAGGAAAAATTCAGTAAACTTTTAACAGAAATACCCAAAGTATATGCCAGTTGCTTCTGTATATATATAATACAGAAGCAACCAGAGTTTAATTAAATGCAGATGCAGGTTTTAAATCTATGTGCAAAAAGTTTCACATTTGCATAGAATGTATAATGATGTTTGCATATAAAAAATACAAATAGGATCATATATTTCTCCCATTATGATAAAATATATTTTAAGGTGTCATTGTCTTAGTAGAAGCCCCACTTCCTCCCTTAAGCAGAATATGAAGTGGATGAAGGCTGGCTTCACTTTCGAGGTGCCTAGTTCAAAGAACTAGAGACAGTCGAGACGGTATGATCCCTCACCTTTGAGCTCCAGAACCGAAGTTCAATCTCCTGTAGGATGAGTGTTCCGGAAAAACTATACGAATAATTAATAAATCTGAAATAGCAAAAATAGAACTCTAACCCTCGGCTGGAGCTGAAGAGGAATGCAGACTATGGCTGTTTCTGATTGGCTTAAATTTAAGAGTGCTCTAAAGGGGCGGTGCTCACGATTTTTTTAAGAAAATCGCAAATACAAGTTAAATAGCTATTAAAATATTAAAATATCATGGTTTAAGGATTAAAAAGGGAAAAATTAAATTAAATAAGAGTACGGGGGATAAATTAAATTAACAGGATTATTAAATTAAATTACTCAAAGCAATTGAGCAATACAAATAACTTATCCATAAGGGATGTAGTTTTTCGAATTTCAGTTAGAAGTTGTTTGGGTGAAATACCCATAAATATTGATTTTATTTCATTGAATAATTGTATTAAAGTATAGAATTCATTCTCTGCTTGAATAACCTAAACTGTTTCATTTTCCGTAGTGGGTGGGGGAGAGGTGGAATTCTGCACTGCGTTGGCATATGTTACTTTAGTTCTAATAGTATTAGTGATTATTGGGAAGTTTTTATTTGCATGTTGATGGTAAATGGTTCTCCTTGGCTTTGGAAAAACCGAACAATAAGCAGAATGTATTGAGCCTAATAAATATTTTCGGCTATTACTGAGTTACACATTATTTAATATTTTTGCTTGTCTTTAAACACTGGTTAACATGGTTAAATCCTTTAGAAGGGATTTAACCATGTCTGCTAGTTACGAAGGGATTTAATCATGTATCTTGTAGTGTTCTGTCTACAACAGAAAACTACAAAGTAGGTATATTAACTTTCCCTGTGGCCATCCAGCTTTGATTAGATCATCATGTTTTCTTCTAAAAAGGAGGCTCTGGTAAATCTATTAATTAGCAGGATAGATAGTGTTATTATTTACTTATAAGATTATAAGATTTCGTAACATAGTTTCAACGGGTATGTTATTAGTGTAAATCTCAGTATTTAGATTTAAAGAAAAAGCTAAAAGGACTTATTTAACCATAAAATTACTCCTTAAACGAGTGAGGAAGTTGTCTGCCTGTTAATGAGTTTATCTTGTTAATACGCATATTTAGAGTTAGACTCTGGTTTATCCACCAAACAAACCTCACTGGTAAACCTATATATCAGCTTTTCAGTTGCATTTAGTAAAAAGAGATAGTAAGGGATTAAAGTAACAGATAAAATGAAAACCTTTAGTAAGAAGAGTAATTAAGAAGCTAAGTATAAAAGATTTAGCTTTGCAAAAATTGAATTATATAATTTCAGAAAAAAAATATTTTTAAATTTATCCAAGCAATAAGTATGCAGCCAGAGGTTTTACATGTTCTGAAAATATTACATTTAAT
This sequence comes from Latrodectus geometricus, assembly GCA_026290005.1. Classification (NCBI taxonomy): domain Eukaryota; kingdom Metazoa; phylum Arthropoda; class Arachnida; order Araneae; family Theridiidae; genus Latrodectus; species Latrodectus geometricus. The sequence goes on along the minus strand of JAPDSC010010061.1, from coordinate 18,974 downwards.
TACGAGAATGTTCTTGATTCCTTCAATAAGAAAATCTTGGAAAATGTGATCAATTCCTGGTGATTTAAAATGTTTGTAATACATTATAACACATTTCTTTTTTGTTTGTTGAGTCTATAACACCTCTTCAGAAGAGATCAGGATCCTTAGTTTAAGATCCCTCACCTTTGAGGCCACTTTTATTACTTTGGAGAATTCAACGGAATCCAAAACTCTTTAATCTCTTTCTTTTGAATTCAAACTTGTTACCATGAAACAATGTTTTAATTCATTTTACAATATCCAGTTCATTACATACGAGGATCTGAGTCTTAATAGAAAACTGGATATATGAAATATTACTGAGGATTTCCCTTATGAATCTTATCGGTGTTGTTGTGAATCTCCAGCTGTAAAGAGATGTCATCCTTCTTAGAGTGTTTAGTGGATGGGAATCTATCATTCATAATAATGTTTCAATGACTTTAATAGTCATGGGGAAAATCGTGGGCATTTTAACACTTTACAGTTGGTCTCGTATATGCTTCTTCGGGGCCATATTACTGTCAAAAACCTATGACCAAAGTATATCGATAACAAGCTTTAACTTCAGACCTAAGTCTTTTGATGTCCCACATTTTCATGCAGATTCAGTAATTTTTTAAGCACCTTAAATTTTGCTTTTAGAACATCCTGCTGCCTACTTATGGTCTCTGCATGTTTCCTATGGGGAGCTGAAATTTTATTAATCACATTATTAATCAGGTATATCAGCACAGTATCCATATGATGTGTGGACCCTACCTAATAACTAGAACCTAAAGTAAGATTAAAGTTTGACACTTATTTAACTCCTGCTACATGTTTATACCCTCTTGAAGTTTTGAGATAAAGTAATTGAATTTGAAAGGGATCAAAAATAGTAATTTAAGGGAATTATAGTCATCAAGATTTGTAAATCGTTTTTCAAAAAACCACAGAAAGGATTAATGATTAAATCTGTGTTATTTAAATGCGCAAACATGTATTGATAATGTAATAAAGCTTGACAATATTTGTTATTTTTTATAAGCTTTGATTTTCAATAAGAATTCCCTCATGAGTAAATAAAACAACAAAAATAGTCTTTAAATTTCGTATAAAGAATTAAATGCTTTCAGGAAGGAGAAACTGACTTTTAAAAATGAGATCATTTGCCTGTAACAATATTAATCATTCGAAAAACGATCATTTTTTGCAAATATTGGATACAACTTTTTATAATAAAATTAAATATTGGCACCACACATGCACGTAAGCATACAGTTTAATAGTTAAAATAAATTAAAGACTAAAATATGGAGACGTATAACCTAAAAACTGAAAAAAAATTAAATATGGCCGTGGTCGTCTGGTTAGTTAGGGAGTCGTTCTCGTTACCAAAAGGTGGTGAGTTCGAATCCCGTATTAGCCGAAGATCTGTGAGCAATGTCCTCCATGTTCTCATTACAAATCAATACCTCTTGGGTTGGTTGGAGCCAGGTTTTGGGTCTTCACTGGTTTCAATCTCTAAATTGGGAGATTTAGATGGTGCTGCCATCTATGTGTCAAAAGTCGTATTTCCACCTCCGTATGAGGATGCTCTATTCAAAAGCAGAAGACGCTCTCTCTCTGACTTCATTCGCCTAGTCTCTGATGGATCGACTTGCAGTTGCAAAGTGTCATCAGAAACAACAACAAAAATTAAGTGTTTTTTTATTTATTTTGTAAAATTAAACTTTATCTCATGAAAACTGAGCTGAACCATTATAAGAGAAGAAAAATACGAATGAAATTATTAAAAATTCATAATAATTTTGTCATTTTAATCAAAATAATTTTAAAAGAGATTTACAAAAGTTTTATGGTAAATATTTTATTAATTAGGAAGTTACTTTGACTGAAAAATTTAATAAGACATTGTCATTCAAATGCCAATTAATGATTGTTTCAACTATGAAAGAGTAGTATCAAAATTATTTATTTAAAGATACTGCTTAAATGTATTACATTTATTGATCAAAATATATCACCCTGGATCTTAATTGCTCAAGAAGTCAATGGCTTGATGTCACGCCTTCGTCATTTTGAATTCATGTATAAAATTATACATTTCAAGTCCATCAAATCCATGAATTACATGCGATGATCTCGAATAAATATCTTTTTCCAAATTTTGAAGCAAGTGGTTGAATTTATATCAAAAATGCATCCAATACTACATGTATTTTTTCTGTGTACGTAACGCTCATTCAAAAACAAAAGAATCAAAATTCACATTTATAGATCTCAAATACTTTCATTATTTATCATTATATATGTATTTTTTCATCGAATTATAAAGTTCTTTTTTGATGGTAGTAAAAGATTTTATTTTAATAGAAAATATATTTATTTAAATTATTTTATGAAAAAATTAAATCAAAAATTAGAAAAATATAGATAAAAAATTTATTATATAGTAGTAATTTTATACTTTAATTTTATTAATTTAAATATTTTAAATATTTATTTATATTCAATATTTTAATGGATATTAAAGACGTATTTATGATATATTAGAAAATAATTTGGTATACATGTAACACGATATTCTTTAAAAAAACAGAATGCTTTTTTAGAGAATTTTTTGTTTTTAAATTTATTAAAAATATGCAGTTTTGTTGGAATTTTTATTTTTAGTGAGAGCTATATTATCATCGCTACAAGACAAGATTTATTTTGCAGTTTATGGATCTTCCTAAAATGCTATCTACAAGATCCTTAACAACATTTAAAAGTCGTTCCCTTTTTTCTTTTTGAAATTCTGCATTAAATATTTAGTATTTACACATGAATATAATGAAGAAGTTGAGATGCGTAACAAACTCCGAAAGTTAAGATCAAAATAAATAAGAATAAATTTAATCGTAAATCTAGATTCACATGAGCATACTTAATATTGGAATAAATAAAGTAAAATTGAATTTATCTGTAGATAAGATTTGTTACAGTAAAAAGTATTTGCTAATTTCACAACTCAGTGAATTTCTTATGTTAACTTGCAGTTTTCTAAAAGGTATTTTTTATTATCCTCTGAATTCTTTAATGAAAAAAATCATTTTGAAATAAGTTTTTTGTATAAAATTCTATTTCTTTGTTTTCTATTCAGATTAAACCGATGCAAAGTAAACATACATAAAACACCTTCTATGCTTTGTATATTTAGAAATAAAATTATTGGTTTCTTGATTTATGTAATTTAATAATAAATTTGTGAAAGTAAAATAATTTAATATTAATTTATTTTACTAATTTTAAATGATTTTTTTAATTAGTAAAATAAATTAATATTAAATTAATTTATTTTACCATCTAAAATAAATTTTGTTTTAAAATAAATTATAAAATATATAAACAAATCATTATTTTTGAAAAATCTAATAATTATATTTTCATAACTATTGATACTATATATGCTATGAATCAGTCTATTAATTTATCTATACATAAATATTTACATATTAGGTATTCTTTTATACATGTAATAAATATTATAATGGGAACATCTAAAATAAATTCTGTTCAAAAAACAGGTCAAATAAAAAATGGAATAAACACCAACTCCTTTAAAATTGTTCTACTTTATTAAAAAGAAAGCGAAATTTGAAAGATGGAATAAAATACCAATATAGCTAGCTTGATTATTTACTAAATTAGTACAAAGTTATTAGTGCTAAGTTGATACATTTTTTTCTCCAATGACTAAAGATATAAAAGTCAAAACTAAGTCATTGCACCTTAAAACCATACTAAACCATAAATCAAACAAAATATATAAAAATTCAAAACATTGAAGATAAACGAATAATATATAAATATATATTGTCAAAAAATGTCAAATTTTACGAAAAATATAAAAATATTTAATTTTTTTAAAAATTCTAAATTATGTAAAATTGTAAAAATAAATACTGAAAGTAAATTATGGAATGTGTGAACTATATAATCATTTTCAAGGCTCTTGTAAGAACATTCCCTATGGGAAAATGCCATTAGTGTGCAACCTTAGTCATTTACTTACTGTGCATTTGCTTTACATATTCGCGTAATTTGACAGTAAAAAAATATAAATTGTTTGCATTAATTTAGAAAGTCTAGAAGTTTTTTGATACTTATGTACTGATTTTTATCTTCAATCCTATATTTTGTATTAAATATTTTGCTGTATTTTTATCTTTGTATCAGTATAGTTGATACCACTTGATAAAGGCTGGCTTTGTTTGCACTTTATTCCAGCTTTCATTTCATTTTTTTTTTCATATTTCATTTGTTTAATTGAATGCGTTTCCAGTGTTCCCTTTGAATGTTTGCTTTAAATGTAAGAAATATTCGAGTAAATGTAATTGGTAATTTTATTTCAAATGCTTTTACACAGAGAGAATTGTTAATTATCTACTTATTTTTGTGTATTTTTAATTTTACATATTACATGTAATATTTCGAATTTTTCTTTATATACATAGTTATAAACAACTTTGTCATATTATTCATTCCGGCTACGTTATTGGTAATAAAAATTTAATTTTAATACTGTTTAGACAATTAACATTTATTTGGCTATGATATACAAATTAAGGTAAAACCAAAGCAGCCTTTACTTACAAATAATAATAATAATGGAAGTGTAATTTGAAATCTTTACTCAACATATAAATTATCATATGCTAAGTTTGAATTTTTTTTTTAAAGCTTTTAAAGAAACAACTGATTTAAAATATAGTTTTTATTAAACAACACGTATTATCTTTTTTCTAAATCTAAACTAAGCCGAATATTTTAATTATAAGAATAAGAACATAATAATTAAATATCGTTATTATACATTTATTCAGAACCACAAAATATGTTTCTATCAATTTGGAAAAAAAACCATTCATTAAAAAATAGAACAATAGACCTTTATTTTCAGAGTGTGAGATTTCTTACTATATTTTAAAAGCAATTTATTCTAGATTGAATTACATTTTTAACAGTATGAGTGTATAGATGTTTGAAAATAGGATAGAAATAATTTTTAAAATGTTATCTATGTAAATGTTACTGTACAAACTTTATCTATTAAGGCCATTACTTCTGTAAACAAGTAATAATGTACATAGAATTACCAAATTCTTATTTTTGTGGAATTATACCTTTATTATTTTTTTATTCAAGAATGTTTAGCCTTTCAGTAATCAAGGGATAAAATGTATATTAATTAATGCAGTTGGACATTTAAGTGATTACTATCATCATCCCAAAGTCAGTTGATTATTCGTAATTTGAAACAGAAATCAAGCCAAAGGTCCTCAGACACGAGTAGTCGCAGAGATATTAATTTATATAAAAATATAGTTACCACGAACTACATTACACGGTTTAGTCTTATTTAAGGAACACTTCTAAAGCAAGATAATGGAACTCACTATCTTTTATAATGAGAATTATGCCCTTCCCAACCTGTCCATCATGACATTTTCAATGAAACTAATTACGTGACTTAAGGCGTTTGCTAATAAAAAGTATAAAGAAAGGGAAATTATTTAAAATTAATGAGTAAAATAACTATACCAAAGAAAAATCATTATGAAAACATCGATTTTTCTTTTTTTTTATGTCTGACCATTTAGGAAATTTTATCTGTTAGCTCAACAAAGGACGGTCTTGATGACAATTTAAGTATTTGAGACGTTCCTTGTGGGTGAATAACGAAAGAAAAATCTGATATAAAACCAATGAATCAAAACAAAAGCTGTATTTAAGCAAACACATTATATTAATTTGCAAATTCATGCCATCATATAAATAATGTGATGCACATATCGCCTAAAAGAATTGTGTTATAAAAGTTTACAAAATTGTTATACTTCTATAATAGATTGATATTAATTTTTTTATAATGTTAATTAATTTTAGTAGTTGGAAAGTTATTGCAACGTTTACATAACAAGATCTAAAACATTATTTTCATAATGATTGTTAAAACAATGATATTTATTTTAATTATGATTAATAATAATGATAATTAAAATAGACTTTACATTATTGATGTAATACTTTTTTTCCCAAGGGTAAGTAATAATCTCATTTTACGACTGCAGTGTTTCCACACTGCTGCAATGTGTTGCAATGTTAGTTCTACAGTGTGATAAAAAATGAATTATTAAATTATTCCTAGGAAACAAGTGGCCATAAAAAATAAACGTGTTTTTTTCGTGCTTAATTTGAATGACATAAGTGATTTGACTAAAAAAATTTAGAAATCCATTCTTCAATTATTTTATAACAAATCCATAAGCAATTAACCCTTTGTTTCATGTGTTATGAGAAATAATAATACAAAGAAAATTAAGGGTAATTATTTAACATTAATTGTATTAATTACATTAAACAATAAACAAGAATTAATTTAAATTAATATGTTAATCAGTATCAAAGAAAACCCATGATTTTAACAACACTGTTAATCAGGATTTACGTTGAAGTAATCAAATTGGATCTTTTCCATTAACTATAAAAAATTGTATATTTAAACCTGTAATAAAATATTATTCTAGTTATTACTTCGAAATTGCGATTTATTTTCATGAATTTTAATAATAATAAAGAAAAAAAAACGAAACTATGTATTACCTCTTTTAACCTATCAGAATGTTAAGCCGTAACTTTTCATACTTTGTGGTATAGGAGAACAACTTGTTTAGGATATGTATATTCTTATTTCCATTCTCCTTGAAAGAAGAAAAAGACGAGCTTGGAAAAATATTGATCACACTTTGTTAATTGTTAATTCAGACAATCCCTGAGTCACATAGGTGTACAACAAGACCAGGTATAATTATGTGACTAACGTACTAATGTAATGGATTTTTATTTTGGTCATTGTTTTTGTTTATTATGACACTTGGCGAATCCAAGACCACCGTCTTGAATTAGGCGAATGAAGTCGGAAAAAGCGTCTTCCGTTTTTGATCAAAACAATGACCACCACGAGGCTGGAAGTACGACTTTGGTTCATAGATGCCAGAACTATCTGGATCATTCAATTTAGAGGTAGGAAGTTACAGAAGATCCAGGCCCTGGTTCCTGAGACCCCAGGAGCATTAATTTTCAATGGGAACATGCAAGGCTTTGCACTATGACATATTTTACGTGCCCCTGTCGCCATTAATGAACATGACGGTCTTTAGTTGATTGGGAATCGAAACCACAACCTGGTGATTGCAAGACTGACGCCCTGAGTAACTAGGTTAAAGCAGACTCCATTCTAATTTCTGAACATACATCATCTGCAGTCACTACAAGATTTATTCAAAGGAAAGTAATATATTGAAAATGTGTTACTTGATTCAGTTGATGTATTTTTTTTTGTATATAATATGGAAGCATAAAAACTAAACTATTATGCAAATTGCATTTTTATGTATTTATTAAAAATCAGTAAATGAATTTGTGGTTTTATCTGAAATTACGTTATGACATTTTAATGAGTGGTGCAGAATATATTTTTGCCACAATTTATTTCGTAATAGTGATGCCACAATTCTATTAGTTATAATTGTGAAGATAAAAAGTTATATTTGATATTATTGTACATATATTTAGTTTGTATTGTGCAATTGTAGATGGATTGCATTTTCATTTATTTATGTTGCATGTGTTAATTTATTATCTCAAGGAATTGCTCGATTTGTCAAGTTAACTTTTGTTATTTATGTGGCTTTTTTCATTTAAAAGTACAACATTGTTTTTTTTCAATAATTTGAAAAGAAATTGAAACTTATCATCAATTGTGATTTGTTGCAAAATAAAGTATCAAGATTGAAATCTTATATCTATCATTGAGTATATTAAAAGCACCTGAGTGATTAGAATTGGGGGTTTTCCATACGTATGGTCTATATTAAAATCATATATCGCACTAAGGCAGCGATGGCTTGGTTGATTATGGCATCATTCTTGTTATCGAAAGGTCGTGGGTTCGAATCCCGGCTTAGCCGAAGATCCGTCGTGTTCACTAATGGTGACTGGGGCACGTAAAATATGTCGGGTCGCAATGTTTTCCATGTTTTCATTACAAACTAATACTTCTGTGGTTGTTGGAGCCACGTTTTGGGTCTTCAATGGTTTCAATGTCTAAATTGGTAGATTCAGATGGTGTTGCCATCTGAATCTTCATATTATAGTTCTCCAAAAGTCGTACTGCCACCTTCTCATGAAGGGGCTCTGTTCAAAAACGGAAGACGCTCTCTCTTTGACTTCATGATTGTTTTCTTCTTTCTGACGGGCGGGGTTGGCGTTGCAAAGTGTGTTCAGAAACAAATATATATTACACTGTCATTTCACCATAGCAAATACGAAAGGAAAAATAAAGTTAATAGTGATAAATTACCCAAAGCTTACACTAGCTAAGTGATTCCAATATCTATCAACAAGATTTCAATCATATATTACAACAAATTGAAATATAGAAAAGGTAAGGAAGAAAAATATTTCCATGGTAATGCACTCCAAGAAATTATTTATTGAAATAAGCACTTAGTTAACTCCCTTTCTTAGTTTAAGGTAATTAAACTAACTTGTATGAGACGCGATTTTATAATTTCATTCTAACTTTCTGAACTGCAAACATGGAAACTCCTGTATAATTTTAATGGAAAGTTTCTTTTTGAATTTATAATGAAAGTTTAAAAAAAATCTTTCTGTAAAAAATATTCATTGTATTTTAATAACGTTAGCATTTTTATGCATGCATTTGAGCATAAAATAAATTTAAATTATCTATTGTCATTTTATATAATAAGAAATGTTAATTTCTTCATTGAACACGAAGGAAAAGTGGAAATCACATGATTAAAAATACAAATTATCAAAATATGTTGTTCATATTTTGGAATTTAACTATCATTCTATTTTTAAAGAGTCTACAGCTTCGTTTTAATAAAATGTGTTAGCTTTATTGTGAATGTGTTAACGGGAATGAGAAAATGCTTAGATCAAGAAGAAGGCGAAAATCTTGTACATTTGGATCAAAAAGTGTTTTGCATCACTCATGACGAAAATCTGATATTTTCTTAACTATGCTTTGAATAATGTACAAAATACCAAAGCTTTGAAAAATTTTACTTTAGGTGATTTCATTAATAATGTTACTAGATATCACTATTTAAGGAAACTATCCTGCATTAAAGAATAATAAAATAAAAAAAATATAAACTATTTAAAAATATTAGTTGTCTAAATTAATTAACAATTTATTAAATGCAATCAAAAATATCTGAATCATGATGTTAGAAATAGTTGAATATTATTTGAGATATCATAAAGCAATGAACTACTTTTAGATTTTAAATGAAATGTCTGTTACTGGCACAGAGTGACAAAATAAGGGATATAATCAGTCCCTAAAACTGCATTTATGAGATTTCCGGTTGTTGTTGTTCCCTAAACATTTTGATGTCTTCTGTGACAAAAGGAGAAATTTTTCAACTAATCTATTTATGACATAAAAAATAGTTACCAAAGATATTGAAGTACTTATTTTTACTGCATATCTATATATCAAGCACTGAAGGAAATCAACAACTCGTAAATTAAGTAGGATTATCATATATCGGTTTAAATGCATATTTCCTTCACACAATTAATATGAGCGACACAGAATATAATACGATCGGGAGAAAAACTACATATTTTAGTTCTGTAGAAATCATTATTATTCGGGGAAAAAAACCTCTTGATCTTGAGGATTTTTTTTTAAATTGTTTAATTAATTTAAATAACAAAAAACAAGCATTTTTTTTAATTCAACTATATTCATGGCTTTATATCATATAAGTACAAGTACTATGAGCTTATATTTGAGTCAACTATTGAAAATTATTATTTATTTTATTAGTAATTCCATGTTTGTCCATTTAAATCTTATTTAAAGAATTCTGTCTTCAAATAAGAAATGTTCTCTCATTTCAACACAATTTTCACAAGACATTCTTGAAATGCAAAATTTGTGTCTTGTGAGTAAGATAAAACTGTGTTCTCAGTTTCATACTAAATAAATTTTTAAGAACATATTTGAAACTCCAAACAAACTCCCCTATGGCTAAGTTTAAGTAGTATAAAATATTATGAATATTTTTGTATCCTCTATTACTTGAGAAATTTTCAAGAAACATGAGGGTATTTCTGTATAATATGTAAATAGCGTATAAAAGAAAAGCACAATAATAGCAAATTTGGATTCTAAATATGTTAGTAGTATATTAAATTAGTTTATTAAAAATAAAAGAAATTTATATATTTGGAAGTTGTAGAGGTTAAATAATAAATTTAGCATGAAATATTTTAATCATAAGAGAATATAATTTCATACATGAAAATATGTATACAATGAATAAAATTCATGTGGCATACTTAAAATTTCAATTTAATCTTAGCAAATTTTTATACATAAAGTGGAAAACTTTCGCTGATAAAAAACATCCTTATTTTCCACTTTCTTTCGATTCAGTTACATTTTTTTTATTTTCCAAAAGTAATGTTTTAAAAAAGTATTTTATTTACAAATTAAAAACATTGCTATGTATCGAAATTATTTTCCTAACTCTTCAAGTCCAAACTGAAGTTAAATAGCATAAATATTTAATGTATATATGAATAATGTTACATTATATGTATTAAGATTATTGTTTAAAAGTTATTTGGAAAAACGTATATTTTGTTGTATTTAATGATAAATACTAGAATTTAAAAAAGGAAAATAATAAAATATGCGTAACTCTTGCGAAATAATTTCAGTTATCTACCTTCATCTTCTGAATAATCTACCTTCCTTCGATTTCTTTCAACCCAAGTGTATTTACTGTAAAGGTAAAAAGAATGATTTATTGCCAAATATTGAGTAGTTGGTTAATTAATGACTGAATTTAGAAAGTAATAAATCATAGATAATCATGGTTTGGCAATATGCTGATCATAAAATAGAAAATACTGAGCAAGTAAATTCATAAATTAGAAAGTTTGCTAATGAATGGTCTTTTTGGTAAGAAAAAGTAGGAAAAAAACTTTCACTTTAACAAAATTATAATTTAAAATAAAACTTGAAAAAAGAAATTTAAAGCCATATTAGTAAATTATTTTTTAGTGGATTATAAAAAATATACTCAAAGGATTGTAAATTGCAAATTATTTAAGTTTTTTTTAAATTCAGAAATCAATTAAAAAAATTTATTATTATTTTAAACTAAAAAACACTTTATATATTATTTCTATTTATAGGATATATTTGAATTTAATTAATAATACAAGACTCAGAATACAAATATATGCATTCAGGGGAAGATTAAATATATAGTTCGAAATTATTAGAATAATTTCATATAGAATATTTTGTAAATAATATAATGTATTATTTACTCAATATTAAATTAATAAATAAAATTTTTATACTTTATTACCACATTTAAAATATTTTTTTATATATTTCAACTTTCTCATTTTTGTTTTTAAATATTGGTGTTTAAATTATGGTCAAATTTCACAGAATTTTCAAGGGCTATAACATTTAAACTTTATATGAATTTATAATGTTTTTCTAAATGTTATAATTTATCATAATAATTTTAATCCAAATGGATTTTATACAATATTTAAGCAATAAATATTAAATTAATAAATACACATTATACTATTGACAGTTGAAAAATATTAATTCTATATTTCTCAAGAATGTAACATTATACTATTATGAATATATAATGAATAAATAAGAAACTTTAGGATAGAATATTTACATCAAAATTGTGCTGAATTCAGCACTTCTTTGAATTCTAATTTGATTACATTAGAATTCTAATCTAATTTGGTTAGACTTATGCTAAATTGATAAGAACATTAAAACCTAGATAATATATTTTATTTAACAAGTAGAATTCAAAGAAGTGCTGAAAAGGAGAAAGAGAGGCTGAGGCAGTTACATTAATCACAGTATTTTAGACTTCAATATATAAATTAAATTCATGTTCTTTTTGCTTAAAGAAAGATTATTAAAGATGTGTACATAAATCATTTCATTCAGTTGAATTTGTAGTTCATAAATGCTAGCTTTGTAATGCATGCATGTAATTACACATTTTAATTTATTACATTTTAATTAATACACATTAATAAATACATAAGAAAAATAGTTTATTCTGAAATCTGGAATTAATAATTTTTTAAATACATCCAATAATTTTTTTTTAAATATAATATGAGTAAATTGTTAAGATAAACTGAAATATTTTACAATTTACTCTGGATAGCATAAAAATTAAAAACCCTAAACATCATTTTATATTGCCACCCTGTTTTGCAATATGTTTTTTTTTTTTTTTTTTTTTTTTTTTAAATTGGTATTGTAAAAATGTTGATTGTCAGCCAACTATTTTTTTTTTCGATACTAACCACATGAAATGCAATAAAAATCTTGGCATCATTTTGCAGAAAGTAACATAAAATTGTAACATTTGCTGAGCAGATTCCAAAAACTGTCAGACCATGAAAGATTTATCCATAATTTCAAAAGTAATTTCCTTCTTTTGAGACATATGGAAGCATATCCTTCTGACAAGAATTTAATGTTAACCATATTTGGAAAATCATATATTTTCATTCAATAGTCTCTCTTATAGCTGTTTGTAAAAATTTAAAAAGTTATGGTTTATTTACGTTTGAAAAATCTATATTTTATTTTGGACATTGTGAAGACAAAAATCATCTTTCTTTTCATAAAAACTGAATTTAAAATATGGTATCAATAAGTTATCAAATAATTTTATAACATATAAAATATATTTTATATCTTATTATAATATTAACGTTTTTAAAATAATATTTTCAAGGACTGTGCTCTCATTTAGCATACTATAGCATGCTATAGCTGCTATTTCAATAAAATTATTTCATTCAATTTTCACATACATGGAGTAAGATATACTTAATTGAAACTATTTCGACATCTGAATATTTATTATGAAAAAAAAACTTATGTGTTGACTTCACAAAAGAAGATTAATATTTAAAATTAATTACAATTTTTTTAATATATTTACCAGTACTTTCACGAATATTACACAGCATCTTTAATAATTTTAGTATCCTGAAAATTCTAGTGTAATTTTATCAGTAATACCTGAAAATTACCCAAGAATTATTTTCAAAAATTGATATTGTCAAAAATTTAACAATGAAGAAGTATAAAAGGTTCAAAGGATTGAAAGAATGATATAAAGGTTCAAAGGATGATGTCTTATTAAGTCCTCTTAGAATTGATAACATAATGTTATCATTTCAAATATTCATGAAAGCTTAAAAATGGTTGTGAAATTAATTTTAGTAAATATAGATATGTTGTTGTTGCAAACCTTCTCCCGAGATTAGTGGAGCTAAATCAAGTCCAAGAGACTGTGCATCCTGAAGAAGTCTAAAACTAAAAATGGTTTGTCAATAAGGTTTTGCATGGAGAGGCCAAGAAAACAAAAATGTGTTCAGGAGAAGCCTCCTCCATAAAACATTTGTTGCAGTTTTCCAATTGCTTAGATCCAATTGAGAGCTTCTTAGTTTTAAGGTGCCCACTGAGAAAGCGATTAAGTGTTTTTTGATCCTGTCAACTTCATATGTTACAAGAGCCAGATAAATCACCTGCGGGAACTGTTCCTATACAAGTGATAAACTGTAGGGGTAAGCCATGTGGTGTTTTATATCTGGATAAGATTGTAAAAAACAGTAAAATTGAAATCTCGAAAAAATTTCCAAGTGGATGTGGTTCAGTGGGCTCAATGACATCACCATCATCCGTCTTGTTTGTGTGGTCAAGGAGAAACATAGATATAATTATTTTTAATAATTAAACTATAGTATATACCATTTACATTATTTATAATATGTATAGTACAAAAAGAACAACAAACGTTTTTACTTATTCTTTTTTCCACACACATTTTCTAGATTTTAGATCAAATAATTATGTAGCCATAAAATACATCGTATCTGGGCATAGATATAATAAATAATTCAAACTGCTAGCGTAAGATTTATTCAGTATGAAGTACAATAAATGTTTGTATGTTCATTAAATGTCATTTTATTGAACACGTAAGTATTCTGTTTATCAGGCAGAGTATTTAATAAATGTCCTTTATTTGTAACATCCTTAATCTATAAAACTGAATTTTATAGAAAAAAATACCAAAGAAATTGGAAAATAAAACGTTTTTTTCTGAAATATTAAAGAACAACTAAAATTGGCTTTCAATGTTTTTTCCTCGTACAATTTCCTTATTGAATGGATATTTAAGAAGATGAATATTTCGTGTTTGGTTAAAAAAATTAATAATGCTTAAATTTATTTTCATTTATGAAGTACAAGAGAACATTGTATTGAAATAAGTTAAAAAATTATTTGGTATCTTTTTGCTGTTATACTTTATGGTTTATAATTTTTTTGCATTGTTAAAAATAACAAAGTTCAGTTTAACCCTATGTATACTGTTCAAAATGCATATTTTTATTTGTAATAGGCATTTTCTTGTATAAATTATAACCAGAAAATATTATGCAAATATTATTAAATAAAGCAGATGTCATATGGTAATTTCATTAACACAGTTATTTATTTCAATGTATGAATACCCTATCAATTTGTCACTTAATCAATAATCACAAAATGTATTTTCTCAAATCAGGTAAGGTTAACAAGCTCTTCTTTATAAGTTAAGCTTAGCACCTGATTATAATTCGTAATTTCCCACTGAAATGCTTAAGCATTTACCTTAAGCAATTTCTATGATTTTAAAGTAGGTTATTATTTATAATACTGTATCAGATTTTTGTACAGTAATAAGTCTCAAATATATTTATAACTACATGTACAAAGAAATAAATTAATTTTATTTATAACATAATATTCAGGTCCTTAAACTATTACACAGACATGGGTTTTTTTCTTTATTTATTTATCATCATTTTAGTCATTTTTATTTATTTAATTTTTTTATCCTCTTAAAAACTTCCTTTGTCTAAAATGGTTTGAATCCTTTTATTTCCTCTCAAATTTTATTTATACTTATTCAATTTAATGCATTCACAATCAACATATGATCGTAAATATTCTATAAAAAGTTTATTTCTATGCAATCAGTCTACAGCAAACAATTCATATTAATATTAATCTTTCCATTTATGTCTTTTTTGAAATTTTTACATTTCTTATTCTGGAACAGTAATTCTGTGCAATTAGTTATGTAAGAAGAATGTTTTAAATTCAAATACAATTTATAACTTCTTTAAAAACTTGTAATCATTTTTGAAGATATTTTATTATTTCCTATGTTTTTCATGCATGTGTAATTTACATTTGCTGCAATAAGTATCGAATATAGTGAAATATTATTAAGTATAAAATTCCATTAGTATCATATTTCACTACAACTGTTCCATTCAAGTTTACAATGATCTATTAAAAATGACATTCATATTTTATTTTTTTTTATTAATTTATAATCTTGTTGGTATTTTATATTTAACGAGTTTCATAGTTTCTAATTTTATTTCATGTCCTTATGGTACGTATTAATTTTAATTCTCTATTATTTGGGCATAAGATTAATTACTTTATATATAGTAATATCCAAGTAACATTTATAATTTCTCTGATAACGAAATAATATTCCGGCTATTTATAGATATATTTAACATACTCGAGACTTCCATACATCATTATTTCTATTAATTAAGCAATATCTTGATTCAAATAATTGATGAAACGTCATTAAGATCAGTCTAATTTCAGATATTATTGCACATCCTTAATTTATGATATTAATAGCTATAATCTCGAAATGACAATAATTATGTTTTGAATATTTATGAACCTTCAGCTAACAATGACAAAACTGCAATACATTTTTCAAAATGAGCTTAAATTTATGAATACACAATAATTGTGAAGGGTTTATAAACTGAAATTGATTCCTAAAAATAAGAAAATGTAATAAATAAACTTAAAGCTAGGAAATAATTATGGGTGAAATGTATGTAAGTTGAAATATACTAAATTATTGAGAAAAATCATTTAAGCTAATATACATCTCGCTCAATATTTCATTCATATTATAGAAAAACATTATATTAGATAAACACAGGGGTTATATTTTTCAGATTTAAAATAATAGTTCATATTTACATTTAAATGAAGCTATTATATGCTACTGTAAATGTTCCGAATTTGGTAATTTTTTAGGTTTTCCCATTAATAGAGAAATGTAAGACAATAATCAAAATTTAAACTTTAAAATTAAACTCGAATTTATTAGCCTAAATTTAAACGAGTACAAAGTTCAACCACTGCTGATAATGAAAAACCACCACAGTGTAAGTTATAAAAATTAAAGTTGTCTAAATTTATGTTCAGAATGCAATAAGAAAGAAATATACAAATAAAAACAATTACCAGAACAATTTTATTTATCAAAATTGTCATCAGAGCTCAAAAATGTTATAATATTTCTAAGCAAAATTCCGTTATCTTATAAATTAATTTTAAAATGGCTTCGGTCTCTTTTGAGGGCAAAAGGCATTCGTGTATATTTCTTATAAAATATTGTTTATGAAACCAGGGTCTTTCAATTGTTTTCATAACCACTTGTATGCTTAATTTGGATTTACTTTATGAAATATGTGTAGTAATATTTTATTATATTACTATACAAATAAAAGAGATTAAATAAATTGAAAATATATATAAAAGCAAACCGTAAAAGTAAATAATATAATATTTCCAGAAATAAAATTGATCAAAGGTATACATGTAGTTACCAAATGAAAGAGAAATCTGATGTAAGCAAATTTATTATTATTTATTTGCATTTAATAAGGTAAATTAATAATTCTATAATTAATAAATGATAATAATAAATTGAAAGTATAGTAAATTTGTTTTAAAAAATTGGACAAAATTAAATGCTAAGTAATTTCAGTATAATTTCATAAATTGCGTGCCTTTTTTTAGAAATATTTTAAAATTTTAAATAAAACATTCAAGGTCTGTGGATCATTTATAATTAGATAATTTGCTGTTTATATCTAACAACATTATTTTTGTAAGCACTCTATGTTTAAAAATATAGATGTGTTTGAAATATATATATATATATATATATATATATATATATATATATATATATAAATGAAGGTTCTTAAATAGCGATTGCAACACTTTGAGGTAAAAATTATGAAATAACATTAAGATTTGTGCATTGAAATTTAAAATAAGTGACTTCTCAAATAATATAACATTATTTCAAATTTATTTCAAAACCATAATTGTCAATGCAAAATTACATCAGTATGTTTTCAGAAGTTTATCTATCAATCTAAATATATATATAATTGGATGTATAAAGTTATACCAGGTAATCAATAATGCTATTAGGTATTTTTAAAGTATGCATAAAAGTATATCAAGTTTTTGATAAAATATTAAATTCCAGTTGTTGATTGACATTTTGAATAAATAAGTTAATGGCATATTTTAATCTGGACTACATCAAAAGAACAAAATAGTTGCAAAGAGGTCTTCTAAATGAACAAGATTTAATTAAATCATAGAATACAAGTTAACAATTGAAAATCGGAAATAGTTTCATTGTAGTAAATTACATGAAATATAACCTCCCTGAATTTGACAAATTAAGTAATGCCTTCCAAACGGGATTATTATCAGACTTTCTAACAGAATTAAAGATTGAAATGAATAATTAAATCTATTTTCTATAGATTTTATCAATGTAAGCTTTCGATTTCCATGATTATAGATTTATTCCCTTGGTTACAAGTAATTAGATAGTGCCAAGTAAATTGAATAAGGATTTGAACTTATTTATTTAATTATAAACTTCAGCATATTAAACCTATTTTTATTAATTGATGGAATCTCTTTTGAGATTTAGCTTTATATATTTGCAAGAGGTTAAAGATGTTCAATAAAATATAACTGAAAAATGATATACTTATTTCATTCAACAATTATTAGTAGAATGCTTATAAAACATTTAAAAAAATTATGCTATTGTGATAATTATTTTTCAGTTTTTAGATAAAAGAATAAATAATTCTATTTCTCTAAATGATAAATATTGAAGCTTCCGATGTTGAAATAAATAATTCTCCTTCTTAAACACTTGAACTGTCAAGTCAACTTAAAATCACATAATTACATAGATTTATGTACTTTAATAAGTGATGATGATTGCTACTAAAATATTGGAAGATTTTGTTTTCAGATATAATACTCAATGCTTATGTAATATTGTATATAATATTAAGAAATATTTTTCTCAAATCATTCTTTTTTAATGAATTATGGTTAAAAATTTTTTCAAAGTAATGACCATCGAAATAAATACTGTTTTCCAATGCAAAAGTAAGAAACTTTCAACATTTTTGGCTTCATAAAAGTAATACAAATTAATAGCTCCAATTGAATACTAAAAGTACAAACTATATTTTTTTGGGAAATAAGTTAAGTTTAAAACACCTGCAACAAAAATTAAAAATCAAAATCTAAAATTGAGGAAATATCCTCAAAAATGAATATATAACATAATTGAAAACAAATTTCATGAGTCAAACGATAGTGTAAAAAGTTTAAAACATACTTCTTAAAATAGATCCTGAATTATATTTAAACTATGTATTCAAAAACATCGTTTAAATTTAATTAATTTAAAGCTCCTTTATTTATTAATAAAACCAAAATAAAATTAAAATAGCTTATTGTACTAATTTCTTTTATAAAAGTCAACATTGTCATTTTTTCTTTGAATACAAACGATCTTTGAGAAAGAAAATTTTTCATCTAAAAAATATTTATATTACCTACAATTAAATATATATATATATATATATATATATATATA
>JAPDSC010010055.1:0-39187 GCA_026290005.1 Latrodectus geometricus | reverse complement strand
CTATTTTGTTCGCTTACTTTATAAATGTAAGATTTATTTTTTTTTTTTAGCTAAGCTACTTCTGTATGCCCCATTTATACATTCATGGTGTACGAGATTATATGTGATCAAGAAAATTCGTATTTAGTTTATAGATTTATACAGAACATATTTCTAAATTGGTGTAAAATGCAACAGATATTAGAAAGATAATTCCCTAATAAGATGACAAAAATTTAGTGGATTAATTGCTTACACATCATAAATACAGAAGAATGTAAAGAATCCAAAAAGTATTTCCATTTAATAAAATTAAACCAATATGTGTCCCTTTAAAAGTAACCAAGAATAGATTTAAAACCATAAGAAATATTGATATTCCAGTTTTATCATGAAATCTCGCAATCGTGAAAGATTTTGAAATCTGCTGTATAGAATTTATATGTTCTCAATCTTATAGATTCTGCAATGATTGATATTTTATGGTTTTTTGTAATTGCTCGAATATTTTTCATAAGAATAGTTGTAAAAACTGTCGGTATTTAAACAGTTGTTTGTTAAATCCATTGAGTATTTGCTGCAATTGTATACCAAGAAATTTACGTTAAATGACAATTTTTTCCATGAAGTTCATAAAGAACAAGAATTATGGTATGCAGAACAAGAATTATGCAGTAACATAAATCAACGTCTAATTAAAGGGAAATATGCTGTTTTATAATTGCTAATCGCTTATTTATCAAAAAGATAGTGATAACTGTTTCTAGTTAATGATATCTGGTGTACTCAAACAACTGCATCTGATGAAGAGAGAAATATTCAGCTGTTATCAAACACTGATACTCGTTATTTCTTCAGACAATCTTATGCATTAGAGTACCCTTTAAGCGTTTGATAAACTATATAATTAAGAATACGTCCCTGTCGTTTGCAAAGTTTGAAAGCATATATATGTTTGAATAATTTTAAGGAAACCTCTTAAATTTTAAGTCTATTAACAAAGACATTCAATCATATTCGTCAATCATCTATTTTTAATTTGCATTGTTAAACCTTATTTTGCAAAATTAAAGAATACTATAATGTGAAGGCCAATACTATATTAAAATCTGGGAATTTTATGTTCATCCCAAACAAGAAAGCAAGCATGAACGAGTTTAAGAAAACTTTACGACGATTTAATCCATTTCCATCAAATTATATAAGATTATATTAATTTATTTCTTAAGCATGTCAAATACCCCAATGGAGATCTGGATAAAAAAATTAAAGTTATAAAAACTTCTGCTGGAAAATTTACTTTGGCGTACAATTGTCAGTTTTTTTCTTTTTTCTAAAATCAAAAAATAACATTTAAGCTTGATTTAAAGTTGTTTTTAAAATAATAAATACAATTCAGTTTTAAGTTAACGTTGATAAAGCATTTACAAGAAATAATATACTGTAGGAAAAGGAAACTAAATGTTATGAAACAATTTTAGATGCTAAAATAGTTTTAAAAGTTAATACACTAATCAAATTTAAATTGATGTAAAATATCAAAAATAACGATATGTTTTTAAATATTAGATTATGATTCCCAATATATGTTAATATTATTTTCTTAAAAGATCAAATAAATATATTGTTATATTTAAAGTAGAAAATTAATATTAAAATCCTAAATTTTCTGAAAGTTAAGTACATATTAATTGTGTTGTTCATAGGCATTTTTTATTTATATTATTTCACTATTAGTTTTACTTTAAAACATATTAATTGTTCCTAATATTTTCCATCAGTGATACTTTTCTATTAGTTATGAGTGAATAGTTAAAAAGAAAATTATTAAAATTTTTATATAAAATATGTTAGTATCATATATATGGGATTAGCTTTCAACAAATATTTAAATCTCTTAATAAATCTAATCTTTAAACTAAAAGCCATTTTTTTAACTTTTTCATATAAGTGTTATTATATAATTATTCACCAGAATTTTATTACCACATTTTTGAATTAAATAGTAAAATAACTATTTTTCTAAATTTAAAACCATCGTAATTTTATTTATACCATTATAAAAAGAATAATAATTATGTTATAGACTTAGCTATTCAATAAAACGTTAATGAACTAAAAAATATTAAAAGTATTCCCTTTTGCTTATACTTGTTAATAAATAAAACTTTAATGAAAAAAGATATTTAATAGAAAAATAAATGGGTAGCTTTTATTTCGTAATATATATATTTTTTATCTATTGCATTGTGTACTGAATTTTTGTTTCGCATGAAATATCGTAACAGAATATTTTTTGATAATATTTACGTAAAAGAAAGATATTTATTTATTTAAAAACTTTTCTAATTATTTCATATGTGAGAAAATTAATTAAATAAATTTAAAAAATTCGTCCTTCATAAACTTATTTCAATGATTATTTTTAAATCGAATTACATGTTCTTTAAGCATTTTTATATTGATGATAAAATATTTTCTGGGGCTTTGAAAATTATGCTTTTTACTTAAAAATAATTTCTATGATTTTAAAATAAAATTTTTAATGAATTATTTTTTTCTGCACACTTATAAATAATTTACCATACGAATTTTTCGTCATTTATTAACCAGTTCTTTGTTAACCATCAATATTTTTAATTTTCATCTGTAATGTAACATATTATGGGGAAAAAATTAAAACCTACACATTCATAAATACATATTCATGAAATAAATATCATAAAAATATTCTAAGACTCTTTAGATCAACGGTCTTCAATCCACTGTCTACAACTAACATCGCAGAAACTAAAAATTTTAAATTCATCTAATCATGGCAACCTGAGTGATCACATTGGAAATATTTCTCTTTTCAATGCTAAACTATGCTAAACTTCTTACATTTTTAATCATTAACGACATGTAAGAGGAAGATCAATACTGTATACAACTATACAAATGCATACTCTATGATTATCATTCGTTTTCTGTGATTTCTGTCAAACCAGGAACATTTGTTTGGCGATCATTTTCTAAGATCAGGAAGTAATGTTGTTCAGGCGAAGAGCTAAGATCTATTCCATCATTCATTAGTTTTTGTGGTTAAATTACGCTTTAGGTCCCCTACTTCGCCAACTCGCGAAGTTGAAGCACTTTTTCGCTCATGATCATTAATTACTCTTTTGTTTTAGCCTTTTCATTGGTCGCTATTAAGTTTCACTTTGAAATAGCGGTAGAATTTTCGCCATGACTTCGGTGATTTTGAAAACGCGCCAAGTAGGGGACCTAAAACACATTTTCACCATTTTCGCATTTTTTTTTATTTTATTTCAAAATGTGTAGATCAAATAAATAACAATTGGTTGGTGGTTTTAAGATTATTATTATTATATTATTGCATTGCTTTGTCATTTAAACAATTTCCGTTAGAAAAGTAACGTCTTGGACTACGAAGAATTTAAACATAAAACATCGACTCCTGCTAAATCATGTTATTATTGATGTTAACTATCCATTTAAATCTTACACAAGAAATAAAAATATTTGCTCATGTTAAATACATCCATTAAATAATCTTTTTTCACTAAATTTATAATTTAGATTAAAAAGTGTCTTCGACATATGTGATTTGTTTTCACTATAATTCAATGATTATATAGATATATCCGAAGTAGAAAAGTCAAAGTTATAATAAAATAGATGTTTTGAGATTTAAAAATATTAACTAAAATTATTATCATTAAAATGTTAATTAATAAAGATATATTTAAAATATATTTACACATATAAATTTGATAGATAAGACAGTCTGAAACGGATTACAATAACTAATAATTGAGCATTACAATGATTTGTAATATCAATGCATTTATTTCAATTTTATTGGAAAAGGAAAAGCTTCTTATATTTTCTGATATAAAATATGAATTTTTTTATTGATATTTATCTTCACATCAAGGAAGTTTATATTTACGAGTTAATATTACGAGTTAATAAACTTAAATTTCGTTGTACTTTTGTAACAATCATTTCAAATGTCTATTGTACATTCAAAATATCATGATCTGAAAATACTTGACTCAATATAAAGAAAACATTTTTCAAAATTTATAATTTTAGTTTCAGTAACCAATGTTTACCACTAAAAGTCAAATTTATTTTTGAAAATAAGTCTTTGTTGGCTTACGAATTTAGCTTTCTTCTTAAAACGTGATGAAAAAAACTTGAGTTATTTAATATAAATTTCCAAGGACGTGATAAATATGGCCATTTGTAAAGTATTCAAAGATAATCTGGTCATGTAAATAGTAAATCTGAAGACGAAGTCCTTTGTCTATCTTCCGAATAGATAATAAAAAAAATAATAAAATAAAATAAAATAAAAACGTCATAAGCGAGAATAACATAATATCATGAACATATTACTTCACAACTAATGCTTAAAATCAGTTTCAAAAATGCTCTAAAAGGTTTATCATTAAACCAATAATCTCAGTTTAGACAAATTATTTCATTTACCAAGTATATTAAACATATTAAGTTACAATTTAAAAAGTCTCATGTAATCAAGCAAAGCACTAGAGCCAGAAATTTTAATTTTCAGAATCTTTAATCCTCACGTGCTCCCTGGGTAATGGAAAATGAGTAACAGTGTCCGTCATTGTTGCCCAATTCATGTTAACAGTCCTATTTTTATGGACCTTTTTATGACAAATATTTTGTGCAAAAATCAAAATTACATAAAGAAATGGACATGACTATCTTCGTCTAAGTATTTTTAACTCTCTGTACTGTCTCCTATGTTCCACAAGACACGGAGTTTAGACATTTGACCATTTGGCCATGTCTGACGAACAACAACTTTTTTAAACTTGATAACTATCATATGATATCATTGTACTGGGTTGCTAGAGGGAAAATGGCTGATGCGGGGAAATCCCTAAAGTAGGGAAAAAAATCCTTTTCAGAATGAGATTGTTCTAAATTTTATTACATCTAATGATAATTTCTGGAATACAGTTGTCAGAAACAAACGTCCATCTTTGAAAAGAGCAGCATACAAAATTAATACATTCATAATCAGTTTTTAATCTACATAATTACATGAATTTCCGTGTTTTTAACATTGAATGATATAATATCAAAAAAAGAGCATGGCTAACAAACAAACAGTTTGATGATTACAATTAAGTATATAATCAGATATAGCCATTCAAATGGAATTTTAAACATCACAATGACATTACGATATATAATTTCATTAGGTACTTTTATATAGTATTTGATTCCTTTATTTAGCATAACTTATTTTAGAATTTCAAATGTTATTACATTTTTTTAATTAAATATTATGTCAATTTATATTAATAAATGTAATATACATAAATATATTAATTTACATCATTCATGGGTATTATTAACTATTCCCAAAAATAAATTCACTTTATAAAATGAATTGTGCCCTTCGTGTGACCAGTGTTCCCAAATGTGCTCTTTGGGAACACTTAGTGAACAAAGATAACCATTGACGTATTTTTAAACAATGTATTAAGTTATTTTTAAGCAATGTAATAAGTTTTTTTTTAAACAATGAAAAAATTAGGGTAAAATAAAATAAAAATTAATACTTATATATAAGGAAAAAAATATGATTTTTTTTTTCGAAATCAATTAACTATCACGTTTGAATGGACTTTTATACAACTTCCAATTAACTCAAATCTGAGAGATCAAAATCTAATCTAAATGACACATTCGAAATGAGATGCATGAGGAAGCATTTTAATAACTAATTTTCATTAATGTAATTAAATAAGTATTTTAAAAAACAATTACCTAATTATATATTTTAAATATCATAACAAAAGGCATGAATGTTTTTCTTATAAAATTCTTAGAGAAAAATAGATCTTAACCAAAATCCACTATGTCGTATCCCAACAACAAAATTTATGTTAATCATTGAATATTTATTTCACAAATTACCATTAATATTCATATCTTCCATTCTGTAACTACAACCATAAGTATTGCGAAGGATTTCTTAAAATTTTAACTCGCTCATTTGTATTTATATTTGCAATTCCAAGTTGATTGCCTTGGGTAATAACCATTTATGAATATCACGAAACATCTTAATGTTTTATTCTCTATCCACTTTATTATAAACATAAATATTTAAATATTCATTATCTTAAATTCGTAAATTCTTCGTTTCAAATATTCAATCCAATTTGAAAATTTGATTTCAGATGGAAATGGGTTGCCACTTCTCATTTTAAACAATAACCCCACGAGCTCAAAGGCTAACGTTTGTTGAATAATAAGCCTGTAGGGATATTGACAATTAATTCATCTTTAATATTGGATTATATTGGAATGCCACCGTTTCTCTAACTGAGCTGCAACGATTTAGGAATACTCTAGATAACTAGGTTATTAGGAAAATGTATTCCCTTGCCTATTAAAACTCAAATAATTCTGCTTCTTTTTGAAATAAATTGATGAAAAATGCTTACATCATATGTATATAAAATTGAAATAAACACCATTTAAACGTTTATTTTACATTTAATAAAGTGACAAAAAATTATTAGGTCAAAAGGTGAGATCGAATAAATTATAAAAATCAATGAGCTACTGCAAGCATAGCTTTTCGTTAGTTTATTTATAATGAAAAGTGCTAATTAATAAATTATAGAGTAATTTATAATTAATTAATACAGATCTCATATTTTATATATATATATATATATATATATATATATATATATATATTTGATTTTTTAGATTAATTCGGAAAGATGCTTAAAAACTATAAAATTGAAATTTGAAAAAATACAAAATATTAATGATGGAAATAAAAACTGGATAAATTCAAATAAATAATAAAAAATTATAATTTTAAAAATCAAAAATAAGGATCCAAAAAATCAAAGGATCCGAAATACAAATTATAAAAATAAACAAAATCAGTAATTATGTATTAATATTAATTTGTATATCCTATGAATTTAATAGCAGTCACACGTCATCATATTATATCAGATGAAATAACTTAAACTTTGTTTCACAATTTTCTGAATCTTAACACTTTTTAATCTTAATTCTTCAAATATATGGAAAAAAAGAAAGCAAAATATTATGCCCAAACGTGTTGTTTTATTATAGTTAAAAAAAAGGTCAAGTTTAATTTGAAGCAATTTAATTGCCTTTTAAGACTTTATTGCAGATCAAAGCAATTTATTGCACAAACTTTATAAGAACTTTGAAATGTTGAATTAAAAATTCATTATTACAGTAAAATATCACTTTCTGTTGTTATTTTAAACTAAGAGAGAAGTATTCTCTGGCTCTATACACCTCAGTTTACGGCCATATATACCACCGATACCAAAGTATGTTACACAAATGTCATATTTGCAATGATCAAAAATGTTTCAGTAAAACAAAGTAGCCGGAATAATAAACTAAATATTTAATCAGTTTATATAAAAAAAAAACAGAAAATGTTCTGATGTTTTATAAATAAATCACTTTATAATTTATATTAACGAATAAATTCTGGGATTAGAATTCAATTTTATTAAACAATATATAAGTAACTGCGGAATACAATGATTTTTATGAAAGAAGTAAATGTAAATTTTTTTACAGATATTCATCGAATAATCTTTTAACGTAATTCAAATTTCAAAAATTCAATCCTTTAAACTGAACATGACTTTATACATCATTAGCTGACATCCTAGATAACAGTAATTCATCATCAAATATCACGATAATTACAAATAAAATATATTGAAAAATTCCACCCTTCTTTCTGGGTTTTTTTTTTAATTTCTAATGGTGGGCACCCTCGAGCAAGTAAGTACATTAGCCCAGTCGCCGCAACAAGGCCTGAAACTGTTAATCATTTTATCGCTACCGGTGGTCACCTGTGAACCATGTCACGGAGATACGAGTAGCATCGCCCACGCCACACCACCACAAACCCGTTTACAGGGGGGCCACATTCATCCATCATCTGATGAAAGGACAAGAAACACAGAGAGAAAAAGTACATCCCTGCCCGAGTCGGGATTCGAACCCAGGTCATCCCCATCCGTAGTCAGTTACGCTAACCACTAGACAGGTTGGGCGGCACCCTTCTTTCTGTAACTTGATTGATTTCTCAGTTTATTAACTCTTTAGTCTTCGGTTCAATAGTCCATATGTTCGAATTCCGGCTTGGGCTTGAATGTTAGTAGCAATCCAAAACACTTTAATTAATAGTTTTATTGAGATAGTAAAAAACAAACTGAGTTGCCGAAAAAACTATAAAATTACACAACTTTTAATATTTCGGTTAAAAAGAAAGGTTTGATTGTTTAAATGAAAATATCCCGATAATTATCAATGACATTAGACAAAACATATTTTACATAATAATAATATATTTTATAATCACCTATCGTTCATAGGAGCATATAGAAATCAAACCAAACATCATGCCTTGATTTTGCATTTGTATTAATTTCTTTCACAATGTCACGTTTTATATAATATTTATGGTAAAATTTTAAGTCTTCTTTCTTAAACTATTAGTTCTACTATTTATTTACATGCAAAATATGACTATGGAATTTGAACTATTATACATGACTTTCGATTTTGATTAAAATTCCAAAATACTTAAAACGAAAAGATCTTGACTGAGATAAAATTTTTTTTAAAACGACTTGACTGAGATAAAACATTTAAAACGAAAAGGTCTTGACTGAGAATGGACAGAGATTTTCACTGAGATAAAACACATGTCTGAACAACATTGCATTAATTTTTGAAATATATGTAGACAAATCAATTAATTCTGGAAATAAGTGGAAACTTTCAAAAGTTACTTTGATATGTTTTATTAAATAATTAATTGCTTCTTTTAGAACAAAATAAAAAATATTGATTCAAGTAATGAAGTTTTCAAATTATTTATCCTTCTCTATTAAGTTGATAATTTTATTAATTTAATATTAATAGTCCTTTAAGAATAAAAAATAGTTTTCATGTTAGATTTATTCAATTAAATTAAATCAATGTTTTTAATACTTATTGTTTTACATATTTTCATTTTTTTAAGAGACATTTAAAACCTTTGAAAATATAATTTTTTTTATATTTTTACAGAAACATGTATTGTTAGAAGTTGCTATAAATAATAAATCATACAAGTAGATAATATTTTTAACACCGAGCGTATACGTTGCGTAATTTAACATGAAACATCATACATAAATGTTTTAAGAATAATCATAAACTGAAATGCATTCAAAACAGATAAATGCTCATAAATTATTAATTAATTCTGACTAATCAATTTCGTTATGTATTTCAATAATTTCCATCCTCTTTTCACTCACTTCATTTATGAACTTTAAACAAATTTTCAGCCATTAGATTGTCACATTCAACAGTTATTTATAAAAGAAAGATATTACAATGACAAAGTAACTAATTTAGACGGGTAGTATAGCAGAATATTCATAAATGACATGTATAATGATGAACTCAGCAAAACATATTACTAGAGGATGTAGGAAAATTATTAAATACGATTCATGTTTTTGTGTAAAATGTTTATAATTAAAATCTTTTTCTATTGTAAGAGTTTGAAATTTGCTTTCAATACAATTTAAGTTACTTTTTTTATTTTGAATAATGTTACACGCATTTACAACTTTTAAAGCATAAAATAATAACTTGCCTTTACATTTCGTTTCTAAATACTTATTTAGAAACGAAATGTAAAGGTAATAAAGTAGTGCAAATATAAGTAGTGTAATAAAGTAGTGCAAATTTATTGCATACGTTTGGACTATTTTATTCTTGTGAATTTTCTTAAAATACTTCAATAAGAATAAGAGTTGAAAAATTTGGAACTTTTCATTTTAAATAAAAAAAGACTGATTTTCAAACTGCAACAATTTTCATGGGAAAACATTAATCTTCAATTTATCGAAGCTTAACTTAATTAAAAAAACAAAGATATTAATTACAAATATTCAAAAAAGCATCTATTTTTCCAACAAATAGCGCTGTGCAAGATCAAGACATCAGAATATTTTAAAAAAATCACAAGGCGGATTAAAATGTGTCTGATAAAGATATAATTTAAAATTGTCAAGGTTTATATGAGATATTTTTTTTTCTAATGACGGGTCACTGGGTGACTGTTTGCATTATAAATATATACACATTTCTTACCCAGATTCTTTTACAATAAATCTTACTATTATAAAAATGTATGCTGTGATTAAATTTGTATGATTTTTGAAACATTTCGGCAGCCATATTCTAACACATATTTCATTGCTTTAATAAACTGATATTTCACAATTTTTTATGTTTAAAGCAGATTTCCATATTGTTAAAATCATCAATATTTTTTCTAGTGTGGTACTGGACCCACTGCTCACAACAAGGACAGAAACTGCTACTCATCTTAGCGTTACTCGATGGGCACCTTTGGACCAATACGGAGGTACAAGTAGCATTCCCTACGTCACACCATCACAAACCCGTTTATAGGACAGGCCACATGCATCCTGCATCTCAGAAGAAGAAAGAACAAAGATACACACACAGAGAAAGGAAACGCCCATGCCCAGACCGGGATTAGAACCCGGGACCAACAGCCAAGAAGTCAGGAACACTAACCACTCAGCCAGCAAATCATCAAATATTCAACATTTAATATGCTTTAAACTATTATGCCAATTAAATTAAGTTAATAAGTCAAAATTGTTTGCTTGCAATACTTTCTTCAGAATTTATCTTTCTTAAATAATTTATTTCAATTTAAAAACTAGACCTTTAACCTCAATTATGTCCATGAAAGTTCATCCCATTTCATTCTTTTTGAAGAACTTTTAGACTCAAGCCATTTTCCTCTTCAATTTCCCCTCCAAATCTGTAGCTATCATCACTTGATAATTTATTCACCAGAATGACGTCATGATTCAAGGAGAAAGTAGCGTTTGGCGTTGTCCAACGTGCTCTTTGAGAGATGAAGACGTTACATCTTGAGAAATGGATGGCAGAGGGTAACATGTCCTTTCTTAGGGGGTAACATGTCCTTTTCTTTCTAGATTAATTGAAGACACATAATCACTTATGCAGGATACGTTCCCATGTCATACCACCACAAACTATTTTATAGGGCTGTTCACATGTATCCATTATCTCAAAAGACCAAAGGACAAAGATACACAGAGAGAGAAAGGAAACGTTCCTGCCCAAACCTGGGTTTAAACCCGGGACCAACAGCCCAGGAATGAGGAATACTAGCCACTCGGCCATTGGCCGGAGGTTTAAATGAAATAGCTACACGTATTTCAAAGAAAATTCTTATACATTGAATTTACTTCTTGTAAGGAAGGAAATCATCTACTGGAAGAAATCAGTGAAGGAATAAGTTACAGAATAAGATTTAGTCACATTCTGTAGCTTATGATATCAAAATTTTCTTTTTCAGCAACAAAGTAGCTTATTATATCAAAACAGACGGATACAAACTTTTTTTTCATGTATTCTATAGAATAAAATTTCAGTCTCAGTAAATTGATGTATAGAGTTTCTTCATATGAAGCATTCGTGTTTTTTTTCATCAAACAATATGGTATCTTCTTGTTTAAAATAGTGAGACATCAAATAATATCGTTTCATTCCATCGAAAATATATTTATACTTTTTGGTATATTTTTCTTTATATTTTATGCAAAATGCCAATAGTTTGATATAATTTTCGTAATTTATTGTAAATGATTTATTCCATTTCTCAGCATAGCTATTATTGATTGAATGACAAGCACTTCTTTCATTTTTATTCAATACCAAAAATACCAGGCATCTAAAATTAAAAGAGTTTTGAAAGCAATATATGTAAGACAAATTTGTGTGTCTTTCATTTTTATTCAATACCAAAAATACCAGGCATTTAAAATTAAAAGAGTTTTTAAAGCAATATATGTAAGACAAATTTGTGTTAAAATCATATGAAATTAAGGTATGGAAATTTAATTGAATGAAATATCATTATAATTATTGTTGCTAATATAAACTTTATATTTAAACATTGTAGCAAAAACTTAAAACAGAAAAAGAAATAATAAAGTGGCGTAAAGTGTCTTCCTCATAATAAAAATTGCTAGAAAATGAGAATTGTTAAAAAATTTAGAAATAGTCTTAAATGCCTTAATTTTAGTTAAATGTAGCTTAAATTGACTTAAAAGTTATAATATTATACTTTATTCGAAATTTACGTTAGAAAACAATGATTCCGTTGTAATTATTCTGTGAAACCTTATAAATATGAAAAGGGTAAAATTTTTAACTTGGGAATTCACGAAAGATATTTACTGTAATTTTGTCTTTAAAGATGGATATTTTTTCCCTACTTTAGAAATTGATAATTCCTCGTTTAATATGTATTATTATCAAATAAATCTTGTTTATCCTGAATCATTACTTTTTAAATATTTCTGCGTTAGCTCTCTAAATTATTTTGCAAGAAGAAATAAAAATATGTATGAGAACTTTACTTCTAATGCTAGATTTTCAGTACTTTTTATTTTGTATATTTAATATTTTCAACAAAATATTACTCACTGATATTAAGGTAAACATTTATGAACACAAAAATATATGCAATAGTGCATCACATTATTTTTGTTTTAACGGTAATCATAAGTTAGTAATTAAAACATTAATTTCTTACCATTATATGAGTTCTCTTTCTTTGCATAAGAATTACTTTCATATAAAAAAGCATAACATTAACATGATTTATACTTGCCTATTTATGCCTGTAAAATAGCTTTTTTACATTAACTTTCAAGAAAGAATGCACGTGACCTTTAGTAAATATGTATCTAATTTGATAATTAATTAAAGCATGCATGTGTTTTTGTTTATTCCGTGGTGCTTACTTTCATCATTATTATTCATGCTCGGCAAATTATTCTTATATCTTGTAAAGGAGGAAAAAAAAACAGTAAAATGTCAATGATGTTAAAACACGAATATTTTTACTCGGTAAACAAAAAGACAAGTTCCGTAATATCTCCTGAAAACTGTAAACCTTTTTAAACATTTTCTAATTAAATTATAGACAATCATTAAGTTTGCCGAAAAAAAACATCGTTAAGTCAATGAAATAGGTAATAATAATTTTAATAAACTCACGTAAGAGAGATTACTTTACATACACTTACTTTAATACATTTTTTTTCAAAATTTGCTTACTTGTTTGTAATGACAAATAATTGTCATATCTAGGAAATATTATTTATAGCTAATAATTATGCTATGCGCTTAATAATTTATTTTAAAATAAATTTTGAAAAATATTTTCAACAAAAATCACCATATATATATATATATATATATATATATATATATATATATATATATATAAATTGTTAATTGATTTTAAATGAGAAAAGTCCTGTATTTAGCCATAACACATATTAATGTATTTAAGTTATTTTACTTTTAAAATTGCCTGATATAAATGTTATTTATTTGAAGTTATTGAGAATTATGTAGCGAAAATATTTCTAACACTAAAAATTTATCTTAATATCTTATTTTTCAGCATAAAAATATTAATTATGACTTAATATTTATTTATTTATTTTCATCTCTTGTGCATACATCAAAGATTCAGATAATTAACAATTGCACTGAGCATGTTACTAATATATTCTTCCGGCATTTATTGAAATAAAAACTGCTAATTTATTTTAAAATATCTCTTCGTATTATGCACATTCAATTTATTAGTGAGGAAAACGAGGAATAAATTTACTTGGAAAGTAATTACTTTCAGAGAAAGAATATATTATAAAGTCTATATTTTATCTCTGTATCTTATGGAGTTATTTGCAAATTCCTAAACTTTACTAACATTTGTGATACACTCTCCATAGATTATAACGAATCAATTCTAACTTTTAAAATAAATACATCTTATATCTTAATTTACTTTTAAATAAAATTACTTTATATATTAATAATTTATAAAGTATAATTGAACACAAATATTTATTTTATAATTCAGGAAATTTCTTAAAAAACTACGTTACTTTAATGTTCTTTTATCAGTTAATATGTATAAATACGATTGTGTCACACACAATGAAATTCTTTTAGTTTTCAAAATTATAAAATGTACAAAGTATATTATTTTATTATAAGCATTTTTACATCATAAGCATTATTCTTTCCTTATTTTATTATAAGTATGTTAACAATGCCTTTCAATCATGCTTATCAATTAACGAAAATTTTATTATTTAAGCGTTATTCCTCATTTAATCATCGCGAAATATGATGTGAAATCAGCAGGATTTTTATTGATTTATTGCATGGAAAAACAAAATAATC
Organism: Latrodectus geometricus; assembly: GCA_026290005.1. Classification (NCBI taxonomy): domain Eukaryota; kingdom Metazoa; phylum Arthropoda; class Arachnida; order Araneae; family Theridiidae; genus Latrodectus; species Latrodectus geometricus. The sequence goes on along the minus strand of JAPDSC010010055.1, from coordinate 24,805 downwards.
GCAAAATTTTGTTAATGCAATTTGAAATTTTCTTCAGTAAAATATGTGTTTGAATACATAGTGAAAAATCTAAGATTGATTGGGTTGTGAGGAAATTTCTTTTGTTTTATATGAAAATGAAAAAAGAATAGCGAATAAGTATTTTATTGAATAGTATATTGTCAATTATTTTTTGCTGTATCACTGGTCGTACCATGATTTCATACTCATACAATGGTTGGTTTTTCACTAGCAAAAAAATTTATTCCGGTGGGAAAAGCAAAATGACTTTCAAATTTTAACTATGAAGTGAAAATGCCTTTGCGTTTTTTTAATATATTGATAAGTTACAGCTTTCAAATAGGTGGTATTAATGATGCATTGGATGTATTGATGAAAATGTCTTATTTGTTTAACAAAAATTAAACAAATAATATTCGAGTTAAAAAATTTCCATAAATAAAAACATTCACCAAATTTAAAAATAATTTACAATGTCTGCATAATTTTGTAACATATATTCATTTTACAACAGACTTATTAAACCTGGCTGACAGGGGATCTAGTTCGTCTGAATTAATAAATGTACCGGTTATAAAAAAAATCTATATAAATTCAATCAGGGTATATAAAAGAACTACTGTAACTATTAAAAATTGTGAATTCAAGAGAATTAAGTATAAAACTACATAAGAGTAAAGTTAAGTACTGTATATAAAATACATTATTTTTTATTTTCAATAAATATCAGACGAAAAATTACTTTGAACATGATGGTGAAGGTTGATTTTCTCCAACCACAGTTGTCACGATCAACCATTTGGAAGAAATTAATTTTCTTTCGCAATCTTACTCTAGTTAAGAATACTTCTTGAACATTTAATTGAAAGAGACGTCCCAAATGCTTCTAATATCAATATATGACTTTATTTCTGTTATCTTCAACATATTTTATAACCTAATTTATAAAATACGTTGAAAAACTTCAAAAGTTTAATTAGTCTTTAAACTTATTAAAGGTAAAAATGTGCTTTGGGTACCCTGCTTGGCGCGTTTTCCATCACACCGTTGCTATGGGGACGTAAAAGAAACATATGTTCTTAACGATTTTTACTTCTGCTATGGCAATGAAAACAAAAACAATGCTAATTTTACGAATTGTTATAACAAAATTACACTATTAATAAAAAATAAGTTTTTATTAAAATATGCTTGTATATATTATAAAAATATGTTATATAAAAATAAGTTAATGATATATTAATATTTCTGTTTATTAATAATATTAATAAAATTTGTTTTTATTAATTCTTCAAATTCTCTCCTCTGGAGGTTGATAGAAAAAGTGCATTAAGGATAAAAACATCTGGGTTACCACACTTGGCGTGTTTATCGCCAAATTGGTGAGGAAGGGGACCTAAACCAGAATTCAACCCTCATTAAATATTGGATTTAGATTTCCATCTGTTTTACTGTTATATTATTCATCTTTTTCAGTTAAAAAAGAGATAAGTAAAGTGGGCTGACCTTGGGATTTGAGAGAATGTGTACGGCATAACTAACAACACTCAAGCTTCATAAAAAGTAGAATATTACAATAACAAATCTTTTATTTATGCAGCATGTACATCCATACGTATGCATATATGCACATCTAAACGAATATCCAGATTAAGCAAAGTCTGTTTTTATAGAGTCCAGATATTAAAAGTAATCATACATTTTTAAATTTTAAAATTTTCTTTATAAAATATGTCGAATGAAACATATTTGACAGATGATTCCCAGAGAACTACTTTAGTTTTTAAGATTTTTTGACCATTGTAAAATAAAGTTGGCTTTGATTTTAATTTTTCACCTTCATAAAATTAAATTATTATTTTCGTTAACATAATTGCTCTCAAACTACAAGCAATGTACAAATTTCACAATTGCGAAATTGTGTCTATTTATCCTTAGTCACTTTATTTTTAATGAACTGATTATTAGAATCTAATGAACGTTATCTGTTGCGCACTTTTGTAATTAAACTTCAACATTCTGTTGTTACTTATGAAACTTAGCGCAGCCAAGCCCACCCATCTGACAATTGGCGATTGAAGTTAGAAAGAGCGTTTTACGTTTTTGAACAGAGCACCATCTTAAGAGGGACAAAGTACGACTTGACTCCTAGATGGCAGCACCATTTGCATTTTCGAATTTAGAGATAGGAATCCAGAGCAGGTCCAAAGTCAGATCCCTAACTTCCCAGAGGTATTAATTTGCAATAGGAACAGTAGAACATTGCGACCACGACATATTTTACTTGCACCAGTTGACATTAGGGAACACAGTGATTTTTATTTGGCGGAGAATTGAACGCACAAACTTGTGATTGCTAGACTGACGTACAAACCAACTAGGCTACCACGACCAAACTTCAAGATGATTAGATTGACGAAACTAATACTTATTTTAGTTATCAGAATTTGAACAAAACATTTCCTTATTCATAATAAAATAAAATGATCATTTTATTAATAGTTATAATAAAGTCACCTGATACAAAATAATTATTTTTTATTTAAAATAAGAATTAATGGAGATTTGAAGTACTCTAATTTTACATGATTCATCTCTAATCTATGAATAAAACCTTAAAATACATTACATTTTGCTTTATAAATCTAATATTGTAATTAGTTGAAAACTGCGTCCATTTGGCATCAACTTAATCAATATGTTATTGTCTACACTAGAAAAAAAAAAGAATTTTTTATTTCTTCATCCTAACTAGTACTTTCTTTCTAATGGTTTCTCATTAAAATTGAATTTCTTCTCAAACAGAATTTTATCGAAACTCGCTGAAAATAAACGCAAAAAAGGTGCGCAATTTCTTTCCCTTCACCTAATTCAAACATTTCTTCGTAACTAGATTTTGCTAATTTAACACGAAAAACTAAACAATTAGGTTAAGAAAAAAGCTAAATTGTATCTAGTTGTTTTTCTTTTAAACTTGTGATTATGAAGTTATTAAAGTTTCGTACAGAACGATGTTTGTTGAATTATTTATGAAAATATTTTCCTTGTTAGAAAGTCGTTATTTATTCAGTAGGGAATACAATTTTGCTAAATTTCTAAATAAAATAAACCAGCTTCCTATTTTTGAATAGAATGTTTCGTGTATTCCTAAATGTTTATTTACTGTGCAATTTAATGGAGTATAAATATTTCTATGGGATATTCATGGAGCATAAACTTTTATTTCATGAAACAAATTTCATTGTACTAAGTTTCAATGTTTAAAAACAATAAAAATATTTGTAGATCAATTGAATTATATATAATATTGTAGTTGAGTTTTATGTTGCTGAATTCAATACTTTGTAGAAAAATTGAATGTACGAAAAACATCTTCTTATTTTTTAAATAAAACATATTAGTTTAATAATACTTAAAATAATCTTTAATAAAATAATTACTACAAATAGAAAAGAATAAATTTAGTTCACAGATATTATATGTGATTAACGTAAAAAGTGTAATTCCAATAGTTGTTTATTATTTTTAGAAACACTTTCTCAGTTTGTTTTAAACTTATTCAGTGAGGCAAGTTTTAAAATATACAATAAATAACGAAAGAATTGTTTTTGAAAAGTACGGTATACAATAATAAAATTTTGAAAAAAAAATTGCTTTTTTGACAAAAATGTTGCATATGCTTGGTTTAATGTAATAGTAAGATGAAAATGCCATTGAAAACATTTCAATTAGTAATTTTTCAATATTTTGTTTAACAATGAATGTTTTTCAATGAAGAAATTTTCAAAATATATAGGAAATAACAGAAAAATTGCTTTTGATATGCAAGGTAAATAATAATAAAAATTTGAAGAAACAACAAATACACATTCGTTTATTTTTCTAGCAAGTATTTAGCTTTTTAGACAAGAATGTTATATAGTTTTAGCTTAATGCAATAGTAAACTGAAAATGCCATTGAAAACACTTCAATTAATATTTTTTGAATATTTTTCAATATTTTGTTTAATAATAAATGCTTTTCAATGAGGAAATATCCAAAATATGTAGTATAAAAGGAAAGGATAGCGTTTTATATGTATGCGATCTAATAATAAAATTTTGAAGAAACAACAAAATATAAGATTCGCTTTGACACGTATGTTGTATATGTTTGGTTTAATGTAATAGTATGCCGAAAGTATTATTAAAAACACTTAAATTAATATTAAATTCGGAGACGTAATTAAATACCCATTATGCTATGACACTTTAAATAACACATGATTCATATAATTTTTTCTCTTATTCGAAATATCTATTGATAAAGGCTTTTTGAATTAAAAAAGGTCATAATTTATTGAATATTTATAGTCGTTTTTATGATTGTGATCATAGTCATTATTGCTGTTTGAATTAAAAAGTGTGGATGATTTATAAAATATTTTTAATTGGTTTTATGACCATGATCGCATTGATAATTGCTGTTTGAATTAAAAAAGGTACATGATTTATAAAATATTTATAACATCTTTTATGATCATGATCGTACTGATAATTTTTTTTTAATCAAATAACATACATGATCATATATCCAAGGAATTCAAAATACAAAAATGCCAAAAATTTACTAATGCTTAGAAATATATTTTTGAACTCAGTGTTCATTAACAACGAAATCTCAACTTATTTTCAAATACTATGATATAAAAATACTAAGGAACACAAATGCACTTAAATTAGACTTGCTTTTAAAACAAATAAGAACTAAATATTTTAGTACAAAATTGGTGTAACGAAATTTTCAATTCTGCTTCTGCTGATTATCTTTGAATTTGTAGAATACCACAATTAAAATGAAAATAGTTTTTTTCTTCTACTGCGGTTCATATGTATTTGTTTTCTTAAAGCGAATCCTTTTTAATTTAAAAGATTGAAATGCCAATTTCAATAATTAGTTGTTCTTTGTTTCAGTATATGATGTAGGAATAAAATATATTGTTTACTTCCAAATGAAAATGTAATTATTTCTTGATTCATGTAAATATCTAGTTTCACAGAATTTGCAGAAAACTTAAAAAAATTGTGCAAAAATATCAAAATAGTTGGAATAATTTTACTGTAGAAAATAAATCACAATAATACAATTCTGTGATTTAAGGCTTTTGGCTCAAAATTTAATTAATATTATTATTTTCTGTTACATTCATTTAAAAATTTATATGTTTAGGTTGATGATTTAATAATATGATATAAAACTATAAATAATCCATTTTCTTTATATAAAAGAAAAATATTGAATTACCTTTTAATATTTGTATTTCATAAAAATGACAAGCCCTGTCATCACTTATTTAATCAATCTGTTTTAATTGAATTTTGATACTTACCCTTATAAATTTCTTTTAATAACATTATTCGTTAAAAAGAACTTTATTTGAAATTTCAGAAACATTCTATGTCAAACAAGTTTTAAGGTTTTATAATGCAAGCACGTTAATATACTCTCCCATCTTGTCAATAAAACTAATTTATAAACATAAAGAAACTTTATTAGATTTTTCAAAAATATTCTGCCTTTTTAACCAACTTTTATAATTCGCGTTAGCTAAATTGGTAATGATTTCATATGAATATGTGAAGCTATAATTTTTTAAATATTTTATTTAGTTGATATGTATCGTAGCATCGTTATTAATTATGCATTCTTCTTTACAATTTTTCTAGAATATCTGTTAATACCCACTTTAGAATTTTGAAGATATTTTCATAATTTATTAATTATGATAAATCATGGATATAAAATAGTCTAATTTTCTTAAAGTGAGAGAATTCCAAAAATATGTAATCTGGTTTGTTATATAATTAATTCTTAATTTAACATACAAGTATATAAAAATAAGCATTTTTGAAAATGTAAGGAAATATCGATATTTGAAGGCCTAAGTTTCAATTAGAAGTATTGGTGGAGCACAGAAAGTATAAAATCACATCAAAGTAACACACAAAAACTTCACATTGTTTGTCACATTGAAGTTGTTTCACAATACCTAATTAAAGAATTAAAACATTCTACATTAATAAAGTTGTTCCATTTTGAAACAGTGCTATAAATTGGCACTAAAAAAAGAAGCATATATTTATCTCAAATAATTATTTAACTATGTTTCCGTGAAAGTCCGAAATCTGGAGAATGTCGACATTCGCTGGTGAATGTCAACATTCACGTAGTCGCTTGGTATATGTCCGAAATATTTGCTAGATATCCTCATTTCTCACTTACACCGGCAAATGTCGACATCCACAATGTACTAATGGTGAATCTTGAATATGCGTTTCATCTCTCCGTATCCGGAGAGGAGAAATGCAGATTTGCATTTTCTTATCTCAATATTTCAGGCGTGAAAAACGTCACATGTGTGACGTAACTTATCGCCTCTCTTAGAAAGGAGGAGTGACCAATCACGGTGAGTAGAGGAAGTGTAGAGGATTTTTAACCCGCGGGACAAACCTGACAACAAACAAATTAAAAACAAATTAAATGCTCTAGGCCGCACCTCTTTGTTGACGTTGCCTTCTGTTATCTCCTTTTCGAGCTCTTTAATCACCTTTTCAAATTCCACCAAAGCTTGTCTGTGATTGTCGACATATACCGGCGATGGTCCGAAAGTGCAAGAAATGTAATCAATTGTACGGTCTTTCACCAACGTTTTTGGTATGTGTTGACATTCACCGGTGAATGTCGACATTCTCTGATTTCGGTCTTTCACGGTAACAACTATTTTCCTATTGAGACTGTATTATGTAAAATTATTTCCCTTGAATATTTATTTTATTTTTGAATCTTGTTTTCAATAAGCAAATTATTTGCGTCATTAACTTATTTATCTTTATTTCTTTGTCATTTTATTTTGAAATGCAGGAACTTTTTCTTCATCATCTTTACGTATTTTCATGAAAGATTCTTTAACATTATTCACAGAACACTGATACATTGTTTTGATTTTATTTTCGCTGCAAAAAATGCATTATAATGTAGCTAATTATTTTCAGAAAAAATTAAAGATTCTACGTGTTCTGTATTCATAAACACGTGTGCAAAAATATAATTAAAGTGACTCTAGTTTTAAAATGTATTTTTTTACAATTTTTGATTTTATTTTCATTATGAAAATAATATAATCTTAAAATAACTTATAACATCTATTATCTTAGATATTTAAATTTAAAGAGAAATTTCTTTAAAAATAGGTGATATTTATTTCTTATTTTGCCAATAACTGATGTAATGAAAAATGGAATTGTTTATAGCCAATTCAGAAGATTATTTACTCCTACATTAATGTAAATTAATTTCTTCTATGTTTTTTGAAATCATTTAAATGGTAGTTTGATTGAGTGTTGTGTAATAACTCTTTTTATGTCCCTTTGTTTTGAAACAACAGTTATGAATCCATTATATACAGCAGGGGTGGCCAAGACATAGACCGCGGTCGGCTAGTCGACCACGAAAATATTTTAGGTAGTCCGCGTGACCATCCCAATAATGAATTAGATGTTTTGTTTGAAGAATTTGAAAGAAGATTCGTTGACTTAATTAGGTTGGAAAAATACTCAATTTTAAGATATTTCCATTCAAGTGAAAATATCAACATTGATGGAGTATCTGAAAAAATAGGACCTTTAATAGATACCACATCAGTCACGGTCGAGGAAGAAATTATTAAATTTAAGGTGTGATGTATTTCTTAAATCCAGAGCATCTAGGAAACATTTCAGAATATTTACAATTTGTATTTGAAATCCTACTTTGGATCGAAATATCTTTGCAAATCTGCTTTTTCAATCATGAGCACCATAAAAACCAAACATCGGTTGCATTTAACAGAAGAACATTTAATTTAGAGTTTACGCATTACAATAAGCTCGTACCAGCCACAATCTGATAAACTTGTCGCAGATATATATTGTCAAATTTCAACTAAACAAAGTGAATAGGTTGGTCAATTTTTTGATATATGAATACTTTGATTATTTTCGTTAGTAAATTTTTATTTTGTAAAAAATGTTAAGTTTTTTTTTTTTTTAGAAAAATTAAATAATTTACCATTTTTTTCTTGTTACCGAAAATAAATATGTGCTTTACATTAATTTAGCTCTGAAATTTGTAGACCGACTTGGATTTTTTTTTAAATTTGGAGTAGACCACGGATCCCAAAGGTCTGGTCCCTGATATACAGCAATAACTTCTTCAGCATTTTCTTGATAAAGTATCTTTTAGTTTCCTTATCTGGAATAGGTCATCTATCCTTTACGAGATAATATTTTGAATTTGAGATTTGAAGAAGCTACGTAAAATTAACTCTTTTACAGGTTAAGTCATAGAAAATAAATAATTTTTTATTATAACAGTTACCACACTCAACTTCAATGAAATTCATATTCTTCGGAAAGCTGTTTTATTATATACGGCTTTGCAATTTTTTACCAATAATCAAATATATCATTTTCATTCCGCTGTTAAAATATGTTTTCAATTATTTTCAATTTTTGTTATGCCAATTTTACTTAAATTAACTACTTAATATAAAAATAATTGTATAGTTTGTGTTCTAAATAAAAAGAACACAGGGTTAAATCTCAAAAAGTCAGCTGAACTATTTCATATTTAACATTAAGCATTTCACATAGAACAATAAGCTCATATTATTAATATTCCGTATATTATAAGTGATAAAATATATTATACTGGATATTATAAATTATATTATACTCGATATTATTAAGAAGCTGTTCCTTATAAATAATATTACATGCTTTTTTGCTATTTTAGTTAAATATTCTAATTATACTTGGAAATATCAAATTTTATAAGAATAAAGGATATTTTTAGCTTCTACATATATTTATTAAATGTGAATTTTTCAAATAATTTTCTAAGAAATCTAAATGAGAAATGCTTTTAATAATTTCAGCAAATCATATTTTCAATCAAATTTGTTTGATAAAATTCTTATTCTTCAGTTCACGTGAAATAATAAAAATAAAAACATAAGTGACAGAAAATAAATAATTCTTTATACTTTTAATCTTCATTCATGTAAATAAAAACTTTCAATATACATAATATATATTCATACATTAAATAAAATTGCTAAATTTTTTAAGACGAAGAAAAGTTTAATTTGCTTCAATGATAAAATCAAAAGGTAAGATGTCTATAAGAGTAATAAGATTCAATAATGAATACTCTGATAATGAATATTCTAATAACTAATGAATATTCTGATAACTTTTATTTCATTTTATCTCATAAGTCTATCTTTACGTAAATCAGTCAAATAATTATTTTAATAATACTAATCTAATTGCATACTTCACTATATTCTATTATTAATTACATAAAAATTGATTAATTCAAATTTTTTATTCCGTTTTATCTCATAAAACGCAATTTAGTTAAGTAAGTATTTTAATAATACTATTCTAATTACATACTTCTCTGTATTCTATTATGGATTAGATAAAAAATAACTGATAAAAATTGAATTCCGTGTTTTATTACATTAGTCTATCTTTACTTATTTTAGTCAAATAATTATTTTAATAATACTAATCTAACTGCATATTTCATTGTCTATTATTGGTTATTTATTAGATAAAAAATGATTTTTTTAAATTTTGTCTTATCTCATAAACCTATCTTTACGTAATTTACTCTAATAAGTATTTTAATAATACTAATTTAATTACATACTTCAATATATTCTATTATTGACTGCGTAAAAAGTGATAAATTGAAGTTATATTATTTTTCTTAGAAATAATTTTTGCAGCAATAAAATATAAACCAATTTGTATATGCATTTTTAGAAGCTCTAATTTCCAAATTATATTAATGTTGAAAATCAAATATATCTAATACTGTTTTAATTCTATTAAATAATCGCAATTTTAGTGGTTAATATATAGCAATAAACACATTCATACAATCAAATTTAAATAAATACTCATTCATTATGCATTTGAATAACTAAACGCATTTTATCACTTAATAACTTAAAATAGTTATCATTTTTACCCACTTAAAAACGTTATCAAATCAATAACACTTATATTAAGTTAACACTACCACTTGAATTATTATTATTTAGTTGAGTGATATAAGTGACAATTTATTCAATTACTCAAATACCCCAATCTTCTCTGGTGACAGTTTTACAACAACTATTAGGCTAATTTTAGTGGAGTTCTCTAATTGTCAGCCCACCTCCTAGTGATGATTCACACAAAGAGTTCATTACAATAAATTCTCTTAAGCAACTTGATGATGAATACAATTTAGGTTCACGGAGACCTCGGGCAGCGCTTATTAGTCGAAGAGCCTAGCTCCAGCAGTCGCATCCCTCTAATAACCAAAGAGCTCCTCTCTCATTTGACAGATTCTGTTCCAGGAGTTTTAGTGAAACATCGGTGACAGGAGTCTGCCGGGCTTCCGAAAATAGGCATGTTTTCCCACAAGAGGAGTTCCAGGAAGGGGCTGAATTCCCAACGCCATGTAAGGAATGCCATATTCCAGGAATTGATTTAGCTCGATAGATGATCCTTTATTGCTCTCTGCTGACAATCTGGGTGTTTACTAATTGTTAGAGGCATTTTTGATTAAATGCGAGATTGTAATGCAAATGAAACTGCAATGGATTATGTTGAAAAGATTAAATACTCTATCCTATATACGCTAAAAGTACACAATTAATAAGTCATTGCAAAATTTAAATAATTAATAAAAATTTATATAAGATTCATTTTATGTTTTATCTTTGTGAAGAGAAAAGATACCCGAAGCTTTAAATGTGTGATTTCCTTTTTCTATCTATAAAAAATGTACTGCTTTTCAAATATAATTTATACATTTTTATTTACAATATGATATTTTTTTTTTATCTTAAAAGCGTCAATTCTCAATATTTTTATAAATATTTTTCAAAACTGTTTAATTATAACTTATATATCCTTTACATGATTGATAAAAATTGGTAATGGTAAAAAAAATTGTAAATGGGTTAAAATGATTTTTTTTCCAAGGAAGTAATATTCCGTTAGAAAAATACTTGATTAGGGAGAATTATTGAAGAAATAAAGATTATATCAAGGTAGACCTCTTTTCATTATTGGAGTTATTGCTGGAGAGAAATTACTGTTATGCTGTTTGGTTTTCCAGAAATGCACAGTGGATGTATGTTACCAATTAGAGTTCTGGCTACACTTGATTTAATGTGAATGTAAACTTGACTTAAGTAAATGCACCTGGACCTTTCAGAAATGTTGCAAACAACAGGTGACATTACTGAAACGATGAATGAATGTGGCACACTTTTCTCAGTCAAGAAATAATGGTAATTTAATGTAAAAACTCCTTATACCAAGATGACTTAAATTCATAGGCTGTTGCACCTGTGTCTTTACACGAAACAAAAAAGAATCTGTGATGTGACATTATCAGATTGTTTGTCTTGGTCTGTACTTAATTGAAAACATCACAAATGTAAAATATTGCTTTTCCATGATATAAATCAATGTTAAAATGTTACGTTGTTCTTGAACTGATTCAATAAAATAGCAATAGTCTCATTACACCGATATAAGATGCGACACTCTTACAATATCAATATGTTAGTCACTGGTCTTCCACAACAGCACTTATCTGTCACAATTATTTAAATCTTGCAATTTCATGGCTGTTGAAACCATTGGATATCACAGTTCAAGTTTTCTGATCTTAGGATTATTTAAAATGCAAGATGTGCCCATCCAATCAATTATAAGAGCAATAATTGAAGAATGATATAAAATGTTAAATTATTCCAATTATGTTATTTTGAGTACTATCTCCCACAATTTTCACGGACTATGTGATGTTGGATTCCAAGATTGACTCTTTGAAAACTGGTAATTCAAAAAGAATTCCTTTCTGATATTTTATTTTATTATTATCTGTCATTAAGTTTGCATCTGTAATAAATTGAATTATCGAAAAGTGAATAAATATAGCTATAAGCTATATATAGCTATTGAATAGTTATAAGCTTTTAATGTTTAATATTTTTATTAAATAGTTATAAGCTTTTAACGTTAAATATTGACAACAACTAGATAGATTTGGTATTCCATTTTACTTAATTCAACACATAGTGTCTACACAAGTACTTAATTCTACACATAGTGTCAAGAATGTATAAATCATATTTAAAAAATATTGTTTATATCGTATTCGCTTGGATAACTTTTGGAAAATCGAAATACATTCTCCAATTCTAGAGTCAAATATGTTACACTTAATGCCGAGTTACAGTATTATATAGATGTAATTAAATAAATTCGTCAATCAATATAATATATAAGTCTAATTTGTTGAGTTTTTACTTACGATACTTGGAAAAGCCAAACACACCCCTCAGGGACAGGATGAACAAAGTTAGAAAGAGCGTCTTCCGTTTTTGAACAATACGAATGTAGTAGTACGATATTGGCTCATTGATGGCAGCACCATCTGGGTCTTCTAAATTAGAGATTGATACCAGAGAAAAATTATGACCTGACTCGAAACGAACCCAGAGCAATTAATTTTGAACATGGAGGACATAACGACCATGACATGTTTTACGTGCCCCAATCGCCAATAGTGAACACAAAGGATCTTTAGATAAGCCGGGCTTCGAACTCACTACCTTTGGTAACGATTATGGTGCCTTACCCAAGTAGGCCATTATGGTCCCAGTCAAATTTGTAAATTTGAATAGTAATAAGTCATTTAAAGTTAATTAGCTAGAGAAATAATAATAGTCTTTAAAAATAAAACAAGATTGCCGCTAAAATTTAGCTTATGTGTCACTTTAATATATTTATATAATAGTTAATCAGGTAAATGCTCATATTTGAAGTTGACTGCAGCGCAGGCCATGTTTAGTCATTAATCTTAGTATGTAACTGTTTAATTTCTGTACACGAATTAATATGCCAGGAACGAGATTTCTCACACGCTTTATAATATAATATAGGCTAATTTAAATCATGCATAGTAGATTCTTTGTCGTACACGGTTAGTTATTGAAAATATTGCACAGGTAATTGGAGATCTTTTTCTGCCATTCGTAAATATTTCTGGCAAACCATCATTGATTAGACATATTATGAAAGAGAGCAAAAACTTTTCCGAATTAGTTTTGGAAACTTTAGAGATTATTCAAGTGAAAAAAATAGCTGACTATTACAAAATAGAGAATACTAATAAGAATGTTTTTATCTTAAACACCTGTAAATTTCTTCTGGTGATCTCTAATGGCTTGCGTAGCCAATATCACATGAAATTGATGCATTTCAGAATTTATTATATGTATAATGACACATTTAGCATCGTTTCACAACTTGAGAGTTACAATATTGTAATAACGGGAATATTTATTATGGGGAATTATGAACAGAACTTTATACACAAGGCAAAATTCAAGAATAAAATAAATGTTTATGCTTACTGACAACATTTATATTTCTTTTTTAAAGGAAATTAAATATTGTGCTTGAAAAATGTTAGTTCTCTGTTATCTTTTTACATTTTTTTGTTAATGAATATAGTTTTACAACACATTACATATTTTTTTCTCATTTAAATCTATTATTCCTAAGAAATATTTTAAAGGTATTTCTTCTAAAAGATTTTAATACATTAATTTAAATTAATATATAAAAATCTCTATTCTCTAAAAATCCTCCAAAAATATTAGAAGAAATACTAAAAGATTTTTATTTATTAAATTAATATACCCTAAATATATAAAGTATGTTAAATGTTTAGATATAAAATCTTTTGTTAGTAATTCTTAACCCTTTAAGCGTGTAGCATTGACGCTTAAAGGGTTAAATTAAGTAGTGCAATAATGACAAATAAACACTCCGATGACGAGGTGAGTTCATCAAGCACGCTTAAAGGGTTAATATTCCACACTGATCGTAATTATATTTCTTAGGTAGTGCAGAAAAAATAAAACTTCGGTCTTTTTACACAATTCTTTATTCAAGGAAATGTTTCTTCTTTATTATAGAAAAAACTCTGAGTAGTTTTGTATTTTTAAAAGCCTAAATGATTATATGAGCATATATAAGCGTGTCTATATACTTAAAATAATATGCAAATTTATGAGTTGAGCTATAATGTAAAAAATAGACTCTAAGGGTTCATTCAAATGTAAAAATGAATTTAAAGATGAAAATTTTAATTAGTATTTCATAAAGCAAACAAAAACCAAATGTTTATAAAAAATGTCATTTTGCATAGTATATAAAAGGTACGGTAATTGTGTTAAGTATGGTAATAAGTATAGAAATTTATCTAAATTTATTTAATAAGATAAGATCTTATTTATGCATTGAGTATTTTTTTAATTATATAAGTAAATAGGAATAAAGATTTAATAACTTTCTTCAATTTATATTAAATAAAGAAACATTTCTAACAAAAGAAAGCATGAATTAAAATTTAGTTCTTACATATAACAATTTTACAGTAGCTGGTTAATATTATAAAACTTTTATCCTTTAATTAAGATACACGAAAGGTAAATATAATTGAATTATTTAAAATAAAAATACTGAAAATTATTTAAATACGTTTTGTTCATAAATGATGTAAAACATGGCTAATATAATTATTTAATTACAATATTTACATTTATGAATATACCATAATTCTCTCCCATCGATACCATAATTCTCTCCCTTCCAAAGCAATGTCTGACGTCACCTCACTGCCCCGTCAGCAATATCTAGTAATCATCGAAATCATTACAATACATATTTTCTACAATAATTACAGCTTTTTCTGTATATTCGAATTATGTTACTTAAAAATTTCAACAATGTAACATATTTCAATTTTAGTATTAAATAATATGATACATCAAAATAAATTTAGCTTGTATAAAAGCTTAGTGAAGCTAAAAATTTTACAAATATTCCTTCATTATAATAGAAATGGCGTGATTGAGAAAAACTATGTAGTAACCTATTTATATCAAACCTTGATAATAGAAACATTGGTAATATATATATTGAGAGATTTTATAAGATATAAATTTATTTAGATTCTATTAATTTTGTTAACATAATATGAGATTTAAAATCTTACTTAGACATAAATTTTCTCGATTATTAAAATGATTGCACAAAGAATTCGATTAAATTCGAAACACATATATATTAAATCAAGAAATATTTATCAGAATAAAATATTTTAAAATGATGTTTACTTCGTCTATAATTCAAATTTCTGGCTTATTTCTTATTTTTATAATAAATTCCATAAAATGTGTCATTTTTATATATCTTAAAAGTACAAAAGTGAACTAAATTTAATAAAATAAAAATATTAAGTTCAATTCGTATACCTGAAGTTAAAAATTTTGAAAAACATTACGCTATTTCAAAAGAATCTTAGCTTCTTAAATTTATAGTAATCCAAATATACCTCATTATTCTTTTGTACTTTAAGAAAATAAGGACTAATAAGGACGCTTAACAAACGCAAATATATTTGTCACTATCATTGTTCTACAGCAACAAATAATTGCAATTTCTGTGTTCGTTGGTAGATTTCAGTGTACATTTTATAAAAAAGAAATATTCTTATTTTATATGAATAAAATTGTCTCGTTAGTTTAAAGAAAATAGTGCTGTAAATAAAAATTATAAAATATCACATAAAATTGATAAAATAGACTTTTATTTAAAAAATGACGGACAAATAAATTCAAGAAAAATAAGATTGCTTTGTTGCTTGCGTAGCATAAGAACTCATTTTGCACTAAGCTAAAATGTTATAGTAAGCTAAAAACGATATTATGCTAAAATTTAAAATGATTTACATTTTAGCTTACTATGGAAATGTAAAATTAATTTTAAAGCCCGTTAATGACGCTATATATATATATATATATATATATATAGATTGGGAAGGAAATTTAATACATAATGATATAGATGTAATTAATTATGCATGTAATAAATAAAGCTATATATTACACTCACCGCTATAATAATCTATATTATTATAAGATAAGGTTACACATAAATTGCAGGAGAATTTTACCCTTAGATAAATATGTAGAAGACAGGTTATACATTCTTTTTAATATTTGCAGTTATATAATAAAACTATATTGTCAAAAATGTTTTTATATCTTATGTTTATAACAAATTTGATAATATCAAAGAACTTTCTAATAATCTTATTTGATCTTCAATAAAGTAACCCAAAACAAAATTTTCAAAATCAACCTTAAATTCTAAGTTTATTTTGATAAAAATTTCTCATGAATAAGAATTATACTTTCTTCATATTTTTAAAATATTTTAACATGATTTTATTGTGCGGATCTTTAGAAATATTTAAAGTTTCTATTTTAAGGACGGATGTTTTAAACCTTAAATTTTATTTTCATATGAAATTGTATTTGCATATAAAATTGTATTTGCATACAGTATACAACAACAGTACTTGGTTATTCAAAACTCTTAAATGTTGAAATACATTGTGAATTACATATAAATGTTCTGCATTTTACTTTAAGCTTCTTAAAATGTCATTTTTAAATTTTCCATAAATGTTTATTTTAAATAAGATTTTAATTGTATTTACTTAATTATTCTAATGATTGTATAATTTCAAGTCTACAACTTTTTCTCTCAGTAAAAATTATATATATATATATATATATATGATATATTTCAATTATAAAATAACTCCTATATATTTAAAACAGAGTAATTGATTCTTTAACAAGGTATTATCAATATGAAATAGTAACTATGAAATTATTTTATTAAATAAAATATACTTTCAATACACAAACACTTGATATTAAAATAGAGATTTTTGGCTCTCATCTGATTCAAATGCATGATATTTTTGTGTAAAAAAGGCATTTATTCATATTCAAAACTTATATTCAATAAAAATTTTACAGAAAGTCATCTAATCCTTAATATTGTATCAAAAGAATAATTTTCAGTTGTTCATATAATATCCAACAATCATTATAGCAAAAATTTAAATTAATTTTTATAGTTATACTTTTTTAACAAGATTATCTTTTTCTAAAATTTTAATTTAATTCATTGTAAAACTTCAATCACTTTTAATGATTTTTTCATGTAATGCAATTCATATATCCAAATATTTCACTAGAAAACTGATTGTGAGTTCTAATAATGTTTTGTTATTCCATTTGAATCAATGATTGAAGTATTCTATGGCTGGAAGTACGGTTATGACTTTCAGCAATATTACTTTAAAACTGAAAAATTTAAATTGAAAGCGTTACGTGTTTGTACAACCAAATTGGCTATGAAATACTTATTCTATTTGTGTCCTCTAAAAGAACAAAAAGAACATCCAACATTTTAATAATCCAAAGCTTATGCTTTGCTTTTGTTTCTAATTTTATTTCAGAATAAGATTATGAATGAAAACAAAGCCCCAAAGCTTTTTGAAAATATTTGAAGAGCAATGCAAAGAATTCACTGTTTTCCTTTTCGAAATTACTTTAGTTTATTCTTTACTTTCAGTAAGTAAAGTATTTGTATTTTAATTTTGGTAGAACATGTTTTCTCTAATATCATGAAACAAAATATGTTACAGGTGTAATATTTTTTTGATTTGTTCTTATTTAGTTTTGTAACCCTTTTTTCATTTTCAGTTTTCATATTAACCTTGGAAATTTCAAATTTTTATATAAGCCTATATGAAAATCAAAATATATATAAAAAGCAAGACTTTTTAAGCATTCAACAAAATAAATTAATTTGTAGATATTTAAACCAGATATCAACCAAATCATAGATATTTAAACCAGAAATATGCATTTTATTCATAAAATATTTTATAATTTATCTCGTTTAACGTGTACTTTTAAAAGACCAATCATCATTTATTATATTATTTATAAACATTGATATTATATCACACTGAAGTATTTTCAAATTTACAAATATAAGTGTTTTAACAACACACACATATAATGATATATAGTAAATTTGTAATATATTTCAATGTTTTCAATATAGGTAACATATTTGGAAATTATTCATGTATACAATTTTGTAAAAAAACAATCTTGATAACATTATTGTCCTTTTAAGTGTCATTTTCAACATGAGCCTTGAAAAATCAAACTAACGCAAAATTTGCCAATTGGTTTTTGATACCTTGGGAATGTTTAAGCTTGTGCAATACTTTGAAGCTAGACAATCATGGATTTGCGATAACAATTTAAAGTACACGTTTCATTTTAAAATATAAATTTCGGGGTTAAAGTTTATGTTTAACAAACTCTTGTTTTTATTTATACACATTAATCATATCTTATTCTCTATATTTGTTGGCATACAACTCATTTTTTCTGTAGGTCTTTTTGCCTATGTAAGAAGTTTGCACATTCTAGTTTATGTTAACCAGAAATTTGCAAACTTCATTTTATTTATAATATTAAAATAGAGAAATGCTTACTTTTTTTGTAAAAAACAGAGCAGCTAAGGATTTTGAATGTGATTGTCTTATTGTAATAATGAATATCGAAACAAAGAATAATACATCATTTTGCTATTGTACAGTAGAAAGTCAAACAGATTGAGTTTGTTGAAAGGGAATTTAATTTTCACAGCGTAAATTACCTTGAGAAAGATTTTTCCGTAGATAATATTCCCTTTTCATGTGTTCATTGTGAAAAAAATTGAATAAATTAATCGTCTTAGATTTGAATAGGATTTCCTAATTAGTCTAATAATATCTACGGAAATATTTATTTAATCTTTTAGTTATAAAATTTGTGGGAAATAATTTTTACTGAAATATTAAGGTACAAGCTAATCTTGCTAAATTTTTCATTTTTAAACTTTTATTTTAATATAGATTTTAGTAGCTTTAATTCAATGTTATGTTTTTTTTTCTGTTACACCTTAGTGGAAAGAGTTACAATTATAATTTGTTTCAAAGATATTCTTAAGTATGATATTAATTCTCTATAGTGAATAGTCCGCATTCTTTCTGTACTCAACTGTAAAATTAAAGTGCATACCGAAGACTTCATTATTTTCATTATTTTATTTTAACTTTGCCAT
Source organism: Latrodectus geometricus (assembly GCA_026290005.1). Classification (NCBI taxonomy): domain Eukaryota; kingdom Metazoa; phylum Arthropoda; class Arachnida; order Araneae; family Theridiidae; genus Latrodectus; species Latrodectus geometricus. The sequence continues at coordinate 5,656 of JAPDSC010010055.1, read as the reverse complement.
GGCTTCTTTTGCCATGATTTTTCTTGGCATTGAGGTCTGAAAGGGTTTATAAAATTATTTTAACAGAATTGTTTACTATAATTTGTATAAAATTATTTTAACATAAGTACTTGCCTTTTTTATTTGGGAAATAATATGTACTATGAAAGGTCATTTGATAAAATAACAATTAAGTGATAGTAATAATTAAAAATTTAAAATTTTTTTCTAAAACTTAAGCTAATTATAAACAACATTTACTAATTAAACAACTTAAGCTAATTAAACAAAACATTTTAAAGTTCTTGAGAAAGAAGATACTTTTCGTGAATAATAATAAATGTTTTTATTAAATGTTTATTTACTTTTTAATAGATTGTTGTTCTCAAATAATAAATAAGTAGTATAATTCCCAAAAAGAACTATTACAGTTCTTGAATGATTATATAGATATTAGTTGATGATATATATTAAAATTATTCAACTTAGAGTTTCATTAACCAAAGTAAATTGTCTGCTTTGTTATAAGTAAAATACAGTGTCAGCTACCATGAACCTGATATAAAAAAAATCTGAAATACTTAAAATGAAACTTTTGAATACATCTGTAAAATTAGTTACTGTTAAAGCAATTTTTTGTTTATTTAAAAATACTTTTTTCAACATTTTACAGGGATTTCTCAAATAACAATATCTAGACTTATTTTTCTTCATGAAAAGTTTTTACTTCGTAACAAATTATATGCCTCCTTCTCAATTCACTTTCATGATATCTCATAAAATATATTTTATTAATAAAATACTCCTTAATTTCCCTAGTTTGGTTTTATTATATCTACATAAATTGTAATTTATCTTGACTTCTAAGTAAATTTGAATGTTGTATGATTTGAGTCAGTTCTGAGATAAATGTTTAAAGAAAGTGATCCAAATAAATTAACTCAAAGTTCGTGACACTCATATTTGAATTCATAACCATTTAAGTTTGATTTTGTCTTTTGATTTGCAATTTATAAGTTTCAGCAAGCAGCAGAAATATGAAGCAAAGTATTTGGATGAATACTTTATCTGGAATTCATTTTTCAGTATTAAAAAAAATCAGAATTTTTATCTAAAATATGCAGCTTTGCACATCTTTTGGGTCATATAATATTAGTGCAGTACAAATAATGTTTAAGAATTAAATCTTTATTTTTCAATTTTTTACCGATATTATTTATTCAAGTCTATGAAAATTTAGTGTTTGAAAGTATATAATAGACCTTTGTGGTTTTTTTATAATTGTTTGGAATTACGGATCGAAATATTTTTTATATTATCAACATTTAACTAAACAAAATTTAAATTTTCTTACATAGAATTTATTGAAAAATCGCAACATTTACAAAAATTTTAAAACGTTGTTGTTAGAAAGATTTTTTTTCTATATTTCCTATATTTGCTTAAAACCGTTCTTTGTGCTTAGTAAGTGCAAATGGCTTAAACAATTTAATAAGAGTTTGAAAAGAATGTCATTATAAAAGAAGTGCTTGTATTGTATGAATTTAATTCATCTGATGTTTGGAATTGCAAATTTGTAATCTTGGGATATACTGGCATGTATATAAGATAAATGAAATATTTTTTTTTCAGATAGCTTTGATAACATTAGATTTTAAATGTAGAAATATAAAATGATAATTTTAAGAGATGCATAAAAGAAAAATCATTTACTAATTTATAAGATTCGGAAAACACAAAATTTAGTAATATTAGGAAACAAGAGCTCAAATTTAAAAATTCGTAAGCTGGTTCTAACTATGCACATTCATAGGAAAGTTATTAATGATTAATTTTTTATGAAGCATTGTTATTTTTTAAATAATACTAAACATTTTCTTTATAAATATCATAACTGTGCATATTTTAATAATAAGGTTTCACTTTTTCATAAAATTGATTTCATTATGTACGAGTAAATGTTACGATTTTTAATGTTGCATTGATTAATTTCCTTTACCAGTTCTTGCATTACAAAAAATGATAAAATCAGGTTTTCTAATTATTATCATATAATTTATCTAATAACTCTATAAAATATCATGCGCATCTATCGTAATAGTTTCATATTGTCTAATAAGCCTTTAAGAAAATATCATTAGCATTTTTACCAAGGCAATTCCTCCCAGGAATTTTATCCTAGTTTCATTATTGCAAAATAATTTGTGTTAATTCACCATATGCTACGTTTAGATATCAGAATATGCAATCACATATTAGATCTTTAAGAAATCATGTGTAAGTACTGGCGTAATGTGGAAATATGCTTCTGACAAAATAATTAATTTTCGTTGAATTAAAACCAGCGAAGTGCTGAATTTCATTTGGTGACGTTAGCCAACACTGTTTTAGTCATTAATATTTCAGCTAGGAAACAAAATACAGAAGTGGTAGAAAGCTTGTAAAATTCGAAATTCGGACTTATTTCTGATCTCAATTAACAATTGAAAGCTATTTTAAAACAAAACAATCTTTTGGTGGTAAAAATGTATTGCATTGGCTAATCTAGCCAAAGTATATTCTTTCAGTCAAAAATTATATAGCAACAGAAGCTATTTAAGAAGTGTCAAATAATTGTTTAATTAAAAAAATAATATATATAGGGAAATTATATTTAATGGGTATAGATTCTTCAGCATTATTCTGATGTTGTTGTTTCTGATGACACTTGGCAACGCCAACCTCGCCCGTCAAGAGACTAAGTGAATGAAGTTAGAGAGAGAGCGTCTTCCGTTGTTGAATAGAGCATCCTCATACGAAAGTGAAACTACGACTTTTGGCTCATAGATGGCATCATCATCTGAATCTACCAATTTAAAGATTGAAACAAGTGAAGACCCATAGCCTGGCTCCAACCACCTCCAAAACTATTAATTTGTAATGGGAACATGGAGGATATTGCGACCCGACATATTTTACGTGCTCAAGTCACCATTAGTGAGCAGGACAGATTTTTGGCTAAGTCGGGATTCGAACTTACTACCTTTTGGTATTGAGAACGACGCCCCGAACAACCAAGCCACAGCGGTGTCTAGTATTATTCTAAATTTCCTTAAGTAATTTTAAAATAAAGATAAGAAATTATCCATTTGTATCGAAGATAAAAAATGACAGTATTATCACTTTATTCTTTTTAGCATTTCATTTAACTCCTTTTTTCGCTTGTTAAACATTAAATTAAAAGGATTTGATTAAGGAAAGTTATCTAGGAAGGCAATGAAATTAATAGAAATCACTTTTTCATACTTTATTATAATTTTCTAGACGTTTAAAGAAAACAACAAGGAATTATTTTTAAGTAAAGTGGAGACTTACCTGTCGTAAACATGTCTTGACATCTGATCTTTATTCTTGAAAATAAAAACTTTTAAAAAAATGTTTAAGTATTTACTTTACTAGAATGAAGTTATTTTATGAATTTTTTTCAAATATTGTACTTAATAGAGGATTTATCAATAAAAAAACTACTCTCTTTCATTCGTCAAAAAAGTTTTGAGTGATGAAACTTCAAATTAGTTTGTAAGTAAGAAAAATAAATAAAATTAAAATAAATTTAGAAAATTTATGTATAAAAACATGTATTTGTGTTAAATTATAAACGGCAAATTTTTATAAATATAAAAAAATAGGATTTAAGTTAATAAAGAACTATAATAAAACAAAAAATAAATAATAAAATTTTTCATATAAATAGTTCAAATGAGATCAGAAATATTCGAAGATGTGAAAAAAATCAGTTACATGTAAAAAAAAATAACAGTAAAATGTTGCGAAAAATATTTAAAGAAATAAATAACATTTATTGATATTATAAAATGATAATTCAAAAAATGCCTATCATAAAAAATATGAAAACACACATAAAAGTACGACTTCCACTTTCCCTGTAAAAACAGAATAAAGTTAAATGTATTAAAAAAAGAAGTTTCATAAAGAAATATTTAAAAGGGTAAATTCCTGATTTTTAAAGGAATGTCATTAAATTAAAATTATTTTCGTAAGACATTTCAAAGAATGCTTAAAAATTCTATTGTTAATTCATTTTATTTGGAAAAAGGTGGCAAACATTTTAGTGAAGCATTAAAAAATTTTGACCATTGAATATTAATCTAAGAGCATGAAAACATTTAAAAATATATTATTTAATAAATAAACAATCGAAAAATGTCACATTAAGGAATTCAAAAAAAAGTTTAATAATTGATAATAAAAATAGATTGTAACATTTATTTAATATTGCGAAATTTCAAAAAGAAGTATATTTTATAATAGCATATATTAAAATATATACTCAAAATCATATTGGTAAATTCGTTTGACACATCACAGAAAAATATTGATGGAACCAGCATTACAATTTCTAATACTAATATATTTTCTCCTTTTCACAGTAGTTTAGTCGATCTTCTTTTAATACTGAGGTCTTTGGTGGTAGGACAATACACTTTATAGTACAATGCCCTGTGTTTGATCCGAAAGACTGTTGAACAACCGGAGTTGGATGTTATGAATCTTATTTGTGGAAGCATTTGAGTTGGTGTGAGTGCTAGCGAGTTTCTGTGTTTCCTGCCTAGCGACGCATGAATGCGGCTTTCATCTGGAATTTAATTTACTCGGTGGTCACTCAAATAATATGCAACAGAAATTCACCATTAAGATGCTCACAACGTAGAGTAAAAAATCTACATTTATGCTGATACATTTGATTTTTGTTCGCATTTATTATAACAAAAGAAACTTAGAAAAAGGATGTATTTTTTTTACAAATTCAACTATGAGAAGATGAAGCAAAATTTTCTAATTTTTTTCATTAACTAAAAAATCCTGATTTATAATATTACTGAACGTGAATTTACTTAAATAGAATATGTAAATTTATCCATATATATATACCCATTTAATTTTAAAAAAATGTTTAGATTTATAAAGAAAAAATGTTTTATTTTCAACGAATTGATAAAATGAATAATGCAGTTTATTTTTACGAAGGAAATCTATTCTGAGAAATAAAATAATTTTATTTGTTGATGTAAACTGTCGTTACTATAAAAGTATCATGTAAATAGCTTATTAGCTATAATGAGTAAGAAAGGACTATTTTCTATTTTAAAACCTTAGTTTTCTGTTTGTTACTGTAAAATAAATACTTCCCAATCAAAGAAAAATCATTTCGTAAATTTGATGGCATCCTTATTAGCTGATACAAAGCCTTTTTCTTTAAAACAATTTTCGAGAAAATTCGTGAAATTAAATCACGTCTTTACAGGGTATTTCTTAGTATTATTTCATTCATGATGTTTCCACTTATTTTCAATAACGTTAAACATAAAACTTTTACAAGAGACATATTCACAAGAGACAATGTTTTTAAATAAGCAATTTAACAAGTTATGAGCGTAAGATTATGGTGAATACAGTTTGTTATTTAAAAATATAAATACAATTCCTTTTTTTTTTGCGTATTTATAACATGTCAAAATTAATTTCCGTACACTATTGTTAGATTTTTGACCATCTTAGAAAATATTTTTTTCTAAATTATCTAAGTATTTATAATTATAATTTGGAAAACAAATTTGAATGTACATTTTGGAAATTATTTAATGAAAACATAATCAAATTTAATTAATATTTTTTT
>JAPDSC010010045.1:1672-13745 GCA_026290005.1 Latrodectus geometricus | reverse complement strand
TTCATAATATTGTTTTGAAAGTAGTGATAGAGAAAAAGTAAGTTTTGATGTATAAACTCAGCATAAAATAATGTGAAATCAGCAATTGTTCCAGAGAAATAAAAACAAATAAGAATTTAGCATATGTTTGTGTTATAAGCAATAGAGTTAAGTAATCAATTGTCGCCAAGAAGCCTCAATAACAATGGCGAGATTCCTTTATTAAGTAAAACCGTGATCTCATAATTCGCCATTGGCGATCAAAAGAAGGCATTCGCAAACATGTCTGCCGAACAAATAGTTGTTTTCATTAGGCCCGCACAAAAGAATGCAAAAGTTGTTAATCGTCAATCAAAAATCGACTCCTGCTTACATCATAAGTCAAGGACATACTCAAAGACTCGAGCTGCAAACATATTACACAAGTTCTCTTCTATCTAACCTTGGACAACGGAGAGAAGTTTTGTTGGTTCTCTCTCTTTTTTTTTTCGTCCCAATCGAATCTTTTGTTCCACCCACAACAAAGGCGGAATTGGAAAACAATGAAAAAGCAACAAAGGAGCAGCGTCTGTTTATGGGGAAATGTTCTGAGCTCTCTCAGAAAACGAATAAAAAAAAATTGCAAACAAAAGGCAGGCTTTTAGTTGGCTTTCAGCATTGTTGGAACTGTGGAAATAATTGTTGTGGCTCTTTCTATAGGCAGACAAAAGCTCTTCCAGATAGATCGCGTTCAAAACAAATAACGCGATCTAGACAGAAACGAAAACAAAAATTCATCTAAAAAAAAAAAGTTTTCTAAATTTTAGCAAGTTTGGTTTGTTATATGTATAATTATAACCCGAAGTTCGCAACTATGTGTATCTTAGAAGTTCTTTTTCTTGTTTGTTTCTAGATTGTTTTGTCTTCGCAAGCGTGCTTCTGACCACCCAAACCGTATGTTTACTGTAGAAATGAGTAACGTCTCGACTTCCCCCCTCCCTTTTTTTCCGTTTTAAAAAATCGTTTTCTATTACTATATTCTATAATTGTGATCTTTTCTTTATTTCTTATTTTCAATCTTGGCAATTCATTTCAAAATAGATAAAAGCTTCGTTACTGAAAAGCTACCACATTCGAAATTGAAGTAAAATTAAGCTTTCGGGATTTGAAACTTTAAATCGCTCCTGAAGTGATTTTTACATTTAAATTCTTAAATACTTCAAAACGTAGTTAAGTGAAAGCAACAAATCATAGTTAATATTTATGAAAATAAAATATTTTAATGCATCTTTCTACACAAATACCCTATGTCAAGGATCCATAACTTTTTTTTTTTCCTGGACATTTTTAATGATTTATAAACTTAGTAGCACGTAAAGAAAAAGATAAACTATCAAGTTGTTTACTTACCTATAATAAAATATGTTAAATTGTTTATGATAATAATTACGAATGTTAAATATATAATATTAGGTTGGGGAAAAAGAAATCCATTATTTTTACGTGAACTTTTTGTAACTTCTTTCAGATTCGCTTTGTAAAAAGGTTTAAAACAGTTTTCATGTAGATTTTTAGGTCTTGTGCGAAGCTACGACTGCTGACATGCTGTCAAGTTTGATAATTTTTGATGTTTTATAGACATTCTCTATGATGTTGTATCCATGCGAGGTGCATCTTTAGCATCCAAATACCCAAACGGAATCGACGAAACCAAAATTGTGCTTAACTGGTTGTTACAGTCATATATAGGACGATATACACCTTTCACAATTTTAGCCACCTGGTTAGCATTTTCGCCATTATAAAAGAAAAGTTAAAGTGTATCGAATTTTCTGTTTGTTGTCTTCTATTTTTAAAACCTTGTACTCATAACTGAATTAATCAAGCAAAAAACCGCAAGAGAATATTTTAGTGTCAAATGTCACCTTTCCAATGAGCATAAATTTGAAATTGTTTGATAGATACCTCACGAGATAGCGATCACTACAGACGTCTACCCAAAAAATAATGGATAACTTTTTCCCCAACCTAATATAATACTATACTATAAAAACAGCAGTATGTTTATAACTTTATTAGTAATAATAAAAAAAGCATAATAATTTTTACTATATACATTTCTAAAATTTGGAGGCGCACAAAAGTGGTTTGGCACATTGGTTGAGAACCACTGCCTCATGTAATGCCTCATAAAGTATAAGTATTTTTTTGGCTAAAAGAGCTTTTATGCCAACTTATGACATAATTTTATAACTTAAATAACTATGCTGAAATTTAAAATTTTTGGAATAGTATAGCTAACTTGAATCACGTTATATTATTCCAAAACCGTGCATCGCAATCTTAAATCACGATAAAGAGACGAAGTCGACAGCTGAGACGGATTCCTCCTCTCCACATCACATCAGCAGGAAGACATTGGACCCCATACAACTTTAAACGTGCAAAACCCCTCTCAGCAGAACAATCGTTTTGTTCTTTATTTTTTTTTAAAAATATTTATGTGTTGTTTTGTAATGATTATAGGCGTAATAAATTTATGTTGTTTATGATCAGTCTTTTTTTTTTAAAAACTTTTCTGGAAAAACTTTAATACAATATGAGCAATTCTTAGTTTATTGTAATTATTGGTAACATTAATTTTAGAAATAATTATTAATAAGTATAATTCATGACAAATATTTAATAACAGCATTGCTATGTCCAGATTAATGATTTTATTGTATTTGACCGAATTCTAATTTCTATTTAATTATTAAAAGTAATTTAATTATGTAATTACAAAAATCATTAAGAGAATAGTTTAAAAAGAATAGTGGCATGCTAGTTTAAAATAAACGAACTGAAGTTACATTGGATTATTACATTAAAATGCAAGGATTACAAGTTATAAAATAAACAATACATTTTGTATTTCCCAAAAATATGAATACAAAAATAAATTTTTTTATTAAAATAACGAATATCATGTAATTTTACAAGAAAAAATTCTTTTTATAATTTTCTATATCACATCCCGTTCTATGCTTGAGTTACATAATTCGTGAAGAAGTAAAAATTAGAATAAACAACAATGATTTTTAATTAAAATAAACGATTACAACTTGAAAATTTTTTTAATATAATGCAAAAATAAATTTTTCATTGAAGTTGAAAAAGAATACAGCAGTTAATAAAAAACGTAACCTGAAAATATTATGTAATTAAGAGAAAGAAGGAATTATTTTCTTTTACGTCAGGAATTGAATAACTCCAGATTTACGATTAATTCAACAAATATTTATTTTCAAAATAATACCAACTTTTTGCAACATTCTCATTTTCCAATCAATTTGAAATCTTAAAATTTAAAAACTGAAAACTCATTATTTGCAAAAAATTGAACTGGTTAATTAATTATGTATGTAAAAATCGAACTTACTGTAAACAAAAGATTTAGATTACTTTATGAAATAAAAGTACAATTTGTTTGCAATATATTCCTTAAAAAAAAAAGCGTATCTTGCAAACAAATGCGCAACTATTAACCCATTTTCAATATTCCTTCAAGTGTATTTTGTTTTGTTACAAAAACGTTAAAAAAATGGCTTGCTTTTAGATTTTTAACAATATTTTTCATCATTGATAAAAAAAAAAAAATTGTGTCTTAGCGAGCGCGTAATAAATCGAGCCGTTGGACAAATATCTGCAAACAAACACGTAATAAAGTATCTTCATTCTATCATCCATAACTCACGTCAATAAAATTAGAACAAAACAGAGCGTTACTCCATACAACTATCATTATACTATAAAAGCAATAACTTGACGGTTAAAAGGGTAGTTTCATCACCCATTAAGGAGGATATTCAACACATTATTTCTTTTGTTTCGGTTGGCAACGAGGGTAATATGACGCTAAACTCGTTCGAAGCAGACGATATCGTTTGCTGTTTTGGAGACGTCTTCATCGAGGCTATGGAACGGTTGGTTTTTAATTCATTCTAATCGTGTATCGTATTTACAAATGAGGCGAAAAATGAATGCTATCGTAGATGTGGTGCTTATTCACTTCAGTTCGCGTCGTGATTTTATTTTTATTAGGGGTCAAAATATGTGGAGGAAAAGTGCTGTTTACCATGATGGAAAAGCTTCCATTTGCTTTTGAAGGGAACAAGTCTGGCAGCTTTTGGGAAGCAGAACTTTAACCTGAAGAACACCGTGACTGTACTGTATAATTCAATTGAGCAAATCTATATGTGCTCAGGAAATTACAGGCCATAAAAGCAATTATATTAAGGAATGATGCATTTATACTAATGCATGCGACGTGCTTCTGCACAAACAAATCTTATTTAGAATTAATCTGAAGTTCAAAATCAAGAAATAAAGTGGATCAATTTTAAAAAGCTAACAAACATTTTGTGTTATTATTTTTACAACAAGCGAATGTAACTCTTTTAAGTGAATGATTAGCTTTCTGTTGTCAGAAAATGGGAAAATAACTACCTGGAATCACTTTTAAAAAGAAAAATCTGTTTCAGATAATTTTAAAAAAAATTTATTTCTTCATTCACAAGCTAATTATACATATGTGTGTATAGAGAGCGAAAAAAATGAGAAACTGCCATTTCTTTTATCGAGCTTTAAATTATGTAGCATATTTAATTTAGACTGACTGCTAGTGACTAGAGTTAGATTGATAATTATTGCATTCACATGGAAGTACATTGTACCCAAATGCCAACATATTTACTGTACAAAATTCCATTTATAACTAGTTATAAAAGATACTTAAATATTAGTTAAACTTTTCATTACTCAGTGCTGAGCCTGTTAGCCGAATGGTAAGCGCTTTTGCTTTCGGTTGAACAGCTCGTGGGTTCGAATCCTATCATGGGGATAGATGTTTCTAGTGGTTCAGAATCCACTTTAAACCGTAAGTTCTGGTCCTATTGGCTCACATATGTAAAATTGGATATTGGTCGATAACCAAACCATGCCAATACCAGCAGAAATACTCAGCATGCAATGCCAAATGAACTGGTGAAAGAATTAACAGTGAAGGATTTTTCAGGGCCAGCCTATGATTGGCTCTTTCTGGATAAAACCACGTCAGTACTGGCGCATGATTGGCCGTCATTACAATTATATTTTGATTCATTACTAATAATCATATTATTCATTTTATAATTTAAGATATTCAGTGAACTACTCAGTAAACGTTGGTCCGCTACGGCTGGTTGGTTAAGGGTATCGTTTTCATTATCGGAAGATAGTGAGTTCAAATATCGGCAAAGATTCATTGTGATCAAGAAAGGTCATAGTTGCAATGTCCTCCAAGTGAAGTGATACCTCTCGCAAGTCTAGTATTCTGGAAGGTCTTTGCTTGATCCGACTTCTAAATTAGGAAGACCACTATGCGGCTGCTTCCACAAACTGAAAGAGACTAAATTAGGGCTATGTACAGGGATGTATGATGGTGCAATAACATAGTAAATGTGTACTATATATATATATATAGATATAATGTTTTATTTAGTGTATATTAGTTTTATTGTTAAATTTAACTGTTGGGAATTTAAAACGGCCAAAAATGTTTAAGTAATATATGTACAATTGTGTATCTATCATATTTTTTTAAACATGAAACACACATTTAATAAATTATAAAAATGCCATCAACAGATTAGAAATATAAAACTACTAAACTCGCTAATTGTATAAATCTATTAATAATTTGAAATGTCTATCTTTAAAAATATATCGTCGCAAATATAACTTTGTGAATTAAAAAGCTAGCCTAGAACATATACAGCAACTTGCTAATACAACGTACTCCATTTTTATATTTTGCTATATTAAGTTATCAAATTCTCTGAAATAGCAATTGCGCTCTAATAAAACCGAAATGGATGAAAATGAAACTGGATTTTTTCTAACAGTGAATCTGAGCATTAATGGGAATTGCTAAGATTTATACGCCGTCAGTAGTATTTTTCAAAAGAGCTCTTTAACAAAGGAAAACCATGAAAATTGGTAAAAATTCACTTGTCGCTACTGCCGGTGGTGTAAGGAGATTTATACACCCACGTCTGCTATATTTTTAACTACGCTCTATAACACAAAGAAAAAACTTGAAAAATGAGAAAAAATCCACTTGTCGCCGCTACCAGCGATCACAATGGGTCTCACGGATATGTGACAAAAATTCTCAATCAATTGACTGGCCCAGATGCATAAATACATACAAATACAAATCGGGGATCATTGGTGAGCGTAAGCCAGCACCTCGCGAAAATGGACTCCTCGGTTAAGAGCGGGAATTCTTTTCCGCGAGAATGGATCGGAGAGAACAGCACACACAACAGCGGCTTTTGTCATCGCTTGCATTGAAGAGTTGTGGGGACGGGACGCCCAATTACGCATCTCATGGGGTATGTCGAAGATCTCTCTCCTCCCTATCAGACCCATCCATCTCCAGAAGATCGGCAAGCTCGCATCGAACAACAAAGAACCCCACAATTCTGTTAATAAAATGCCTGCAGGCTCGAATTACTTTGGAGACGGATAGAATAAATTGTAGAAAAACTTCCGCAGGAAAAAAAATAAATAAAAGATTCTTAATCTTTATGTATCAGTTAAAACGGGAAATAAGACTTGCTTTTCCTTAGAACTTATTAAATGAAAAACAAATTAATCTTACCCTAAATTTCAGCCACATTTTTTATATTATATATAAAGTAAAATATTTATCAATAAAAAAATCAGTTTCACAAAATAATGATTTTACAATTTATAGTGTAAAGTCGATTGTGGACATTAATTAATAATAATAATAATTATTTTTCATAATAATGTATATTTTTAATCATGTATTCTTTTTAATTTAATCTTTGTATTTTTGTGATTAAACACTTGTTTCATTATAAATGTTTATCTATTTAAATCTATTCCCGTGGAATCATTATAATTCCAGTTTATAAGAAATTGCACGATTCTTTACTGATTTTACAAAAACAACGAAGCGAAAACAAAGCATGATTCACGCAACGAACTCATGAACACAAATATAATGAAAGAATTGTTAGTTTTTCTAGCTGTCCCGGAAATTAATTTTCTCATTGCATAATGACTTTTTTTCTGCAATAAAAATGAAATAAGCTTTCGGAGTTGCAAAGCATAATATTGTCATATTTGTATAATATTAATCGATCGTAATCTAAAGATCGTTTTTACTTTTAAGCATGACTCACATAGGCAAAAAAGTATTTCGTTTAGAAACAAATAAATCGAAGAACATGAATTTGTTTTAACTTGTTGTTTGATATAAGATTTTTTAAAGCAATCGAGCGTTAGGAATGTCAACACACAATTGCAACAATTACAAAAACGAAATGTTTTTTTGGCTGATTTTATATCTAAAAATTCAAACGATTTCATAATAATGAAGTTTTTATTAAGAATACGCATAAAAAAAATCGTTTGGACAAGCGAATATTTAACTTTTATTCTTTTCTTCATTAGAAATGTATCTCTATTATTAGAATTTCATACCTAAAAATTCAAACGATTTCATAATAAAAATCGTTTTTATCTCTAAAGAAAATATATAAAAAAAATCGTTTGCACAAGCGAGTAATTTAAGCATAATTTCTTAAGCTTTTTATAATCGAGACTACATGCAAATTATTTAACTTTTATTCTTTTCTTCATTTTTTTTAAAAAATCTATCTCTATTAATATAATTTTATACCTAAAAATGCAAACGATTTCCTAATAAAAATCGTTTTTATAGAGAAAATATTTCAAAAAAATTGTTTGCACAAACGAATAATCTATGCATAATTGTTTTTACAATCGAGACTAAATGTAAATTACTTGTTATTCTTTTTTATTAGAAATTGAGTTGAAAATTTCCTTTATAGACAATGTATTGAAACATTTACACAAATTTTATACTTTACTAATTCATTAAAAATTTTAATGTATAATGTACAAATCGAAATATATAATATTCTTAAATACCTTAATTTCTGGATGAAATGGATTAATCATGTTATATATTGCATATCAATTAAGAAAAATTCTTAAATTTGAAATATGACTTAAAATTAAATTAAGGAAGAAATATTGAAATGTTTAAATTGCAATTGCAGTTCTATTCACTCACTTTAAGTATAAGTGTTATTTAAAAACATCACTGGACTGATTTATTAAATTGAACGAACAAAGAGAATGTGAAAATTTACTTGAGCTAACAAAAATATTTACATTGAACTGTAAAAAAAGATTTTACATTATCTTAATTAACAAATTCTGTTCAAAATTAGAATGTAAAATAATCCAAACCTGTTATAAATCGTTGAAAACCCACAGCATTTTTATTGACAGTATTTTCAATAATTTTCTCACATTTTCAAGCCATTTTTGCAATTTTTTTTATAGTAGCGTTTTATATTTTAAGTGCCTCATTTTGGTAGAAATACTGTTTCCAAAAAAATTTAAAAACGTAAACGACACTGCATTTTTTTCTGGAAATTACGGTAGTATCAACATTTCGTAAAAGAGTGATTTATTAGTAACTGAGAAAGCAGATAGGAGGCGCTATGAATCACCAAAAAATTAATCATACTAACAATTATTTTCTTCTACATGATTTTGCTTCTGTCTGAGTAAATGAATGCAATCAATAGAATGAAACTATGCATACACCTGTTGTTATTAATTCATTTTTTGATGAATTTCAACTTAATTTATGACTAGAGTTGTTGGATTTTGATGAATTTTGATGAATTTTGAGAATGTTTTATTTAGAAAGTAAATAACTTAACTTTAAAATGTAAAATTAGAGATTATTATGTTGGCATAAGTGTAAGGGTATACTACTCATAATTTTATACAGCCCCACGTGGGTGGTGGTGAAGTTTGTTTGTAAAAATATTTACTAACAAGGATTTTTACCGCTTCATGTGAAAAAAATACAGAATTACAAAATGTAGTTTCCCAATTTGGTTTTAGTAGTGAATTTTTTTAATTTATTTATTTTGACTATTAAAATCGTGAGAAAGTGACAGCAAGTAAAGGAGAAACAAATGGTCAAAGGTATTGTAAAACATTATGACCTCCACCAGTAAATTGTCATTCCAGAGGTCTTTTCTTAGATAGTGGACCATATTCATGGGTTGCAAGAAAGCGAACGCAGAAAACCCTCAAGCATACACCTTGACAGACGTGCATGTAGAAGGCAGAAACTCAACAACCATTTCTCGTCATTCAAAATGGCTGGGATTGAACCCGAGACATTATGCTCCAAAAAGCGCTATTGAGGTAATGGTTTCAAAATCTTACCCATAAAAAAATTGTTTTACAGCCTTAGGCCGTTAGGCAAATTGAAAGCGGTATCAATGCAAATGATTAGTGCTTAAAAAAATTCACGATTATACCAAAATAGCATGACTATATTTTCATTTTCATTTTTCGCTGAAAGAAATATACTGAACGTTAAAGTTCAAATTCAATCATCTCATTAGCAAAATTTAAAAAAAAAAACTCGTTAAAGCTTTAACGTAAATTTTAATGAGTACAAAAACAAGAATTACGACTTTAATTTTCACAGAATAGAAAATTTTCAATTAAATTCCTATTTCTCAGTAATTAAAAAACACACACACACACACACACACACAATAACAATCAAGCAAAATTAAAAAGACAAGGACTTTTCCCTAACAATTCAACTTCCGGCGCCTCTAAATATAATCGTTTGCCTCGAAAGAAAAAAAATACGGAAATCGTATGGATAGCACAAGGACTCTATCCTTCCTATCTTAACTTTTCGTTCTGTCGTAAGTTCTTTCCTCCTCGAACCCCGTAATCAGTGACTGGGGGCAGAAGAAGAAATGATTATTTACTTCTTGACTAATTGTGAGGGGGGGGTGGCCAATCAAACTGAAACGAGGAGGCTCCATCGGCAATTATTCATAACACAACAGAATAAGTGAGTTTTCCTTTTTGTTAGATTATGTCCATTTAAAAAAGAAGAAAGATTCCGCACCAAGAATTTCTCAAATACACAGCACCTGCGCAGCTTTCGGTGTTATGCATCTGCGCAGCCTTCGTTGTTCTACGTGTTCTTATTGAATGACGTAGGTCCTTTTTCCTACGCAGCTGCAGTAAACAGTACTTGTGCAATTCATAAACACAAGGTTGCGGAGGGTCTACGAAGAGAGAAAAGATTCCTACTATATGTCAATTGTATGCTATTCAAGCCGAGATGGTAGCCACTCTTGACTTGGTTCAACAGTTCATGGGTTCGAATCACTCATCAGGTATAGTTGTTTGTAGTGGTTCAGAATAATCGATGTTATTAAAGTGTTTCAATTAAACATGAGGATATTTGCATTTCTTTAAATATTAAGATTTCATTTGTAATAGTTGTAGTTCCTTCCTTAATATCGCATATGAATTGCAAAATTTTATTCAAAAACTGAAGTCTCAAAACGAAATTTTAAGTAGCCATCCAAAGATTATTTTTATATGTGATCCGTCAAAGAAAAGTTATCGAAATCTATTCTACTGGGATTTGAATCCGGATTCACCAATTAGAAAAACAAATCACTATAAGCCTCGGTGGCAAGTGGGGAGAAAGTTCTCGCGACCGAGACGTCATGGGTTCTATACCTGACCCAATCGAAGATCCGTTATGTTCACTGATGGTGATTGAGGCATGTAAAAAGATCGTGGTCACATCATGTCCTGTGACTCATGTTCTATCACATCATGTGACTAGGGGGGGGGAGAATGGTAGGTTATTCAATCTCTTCACTTGAACGTAGTTCAAAATGACAAAACAGCTGCGTTTAGCGGCTTTTCAATCGGCTGGAAACGTATAGCAGGAAAACAAACAAAAAACAATTATTAACATCTATTCCACACCACCCAAGATTTATTTTATCTGTTAATGTAAATTGTGTTTTTATTATTTTCAATGAATGCAATTAAAATAAACCAAAATTTCAAGCTTTATAAATTTATGAATAAATAATAAGAAATTAATAGTCAAGTGAAAAATAATAGTAGGAAAATTTATGCATAACCGCAGTACAATTCCAGTTGTCTTTGTCTGAATATCGCAGCATTTATATACAAGGTAAACAAGAAATTCCTTGCCGCTTTTAATGACCTAAAAGAATATGATTAACAGAAAATGCATTCTATTGTTAGTTCTCAATAATCCCCATCGACATTCAGCCAAATTGTCTCCAGTTGTACAATCCCCTTGTAGTAAAACTCGGAAGTTTTTGACGCAAAAACCATGAGTGCTTGGCGCAAATCTGCTTCATCGGTGAAACATTTTCCAAGAAGAGCATTGTCCAGGGAATGAAAGAGGTGATAACCTGATGCTGCAAGGTCAGTTGAGTAAGGAGAATGTCACAGAATTTCCCAACCAAATATAAAGTTGTACTGTAATCGTGACCACCCACGCAGCATACGGCCTCTCGTTATCGGCCAAGAACAATACACCCTTGTCACTAAACAGTGCAGGCTCTTTCTAACGCAATCCATGTTCCATTTGCTATGAGTACAGGTCCGCAGTGACCGTTTGGTCCGTTGGTAGCAGCTCATGGTTAACCACTTGACGACTCAGACACGAATCATAATCTTGCGTAGGTGCAGAGGGACACATCTTCAGACTTGAATTTGTGAAACCAATGTCTTGCAGTTCGTTCATTCACAGCAATATTCCCTACCTCTTGACATATTCGGCGACTTAATGAGGCAGCTGATAAACTCACTTTGAAGTCCTAAAGAAACATAGAAAGAGCTCCTTTGACACTTCCATTTCTCTTCGCTACTGTACAATTTACGATTGATGAATGTGCGCGGTAGACCTGCTTTTATAACTGATATTCCTACGCTCGACTAACTAGTATCTCAACACGTCATAGACTAATTTGTATACATATTCACACACTTCATTCAAAGGCAATGCGCAAACGGGGAGAACATTTTTTATCTAACTTATATACACTATATGAGAAAAAAGCAATATACTTTCTGTAATATTAGGAATTAAAATTTTAAAGTTACATATATATATATATATATATATATATATATATATATATATATA